>VUQR01022718.1:11347-26281 GCA_015108515.1 Hemichromis elongatus
GGAGCGCCGAGTGCGGAAGGAGAGAGAGAGACAACTGCAGAGGAAGCACAGAGTTGACTCCATGTTGTTTGGAGGTATGCCTTTGCACGTGTGTGTGTGTGTGTGTGTGTGTGTGTGTGTGTGTGTGTGTGTGCGCGTGCGTGCACGGGGTATGACTGTGTGCTGTCACTCACTGCTGTTGTGTTTGTTTGGTAGAGGAGTTCCCAGTCGACTGTGGCCTGCAGCCCTTCAGAGACTATTACAGCCAGGCGGAGCACTCACTGCACGCGCTCGTCCACATCAGGTCAGTCTGCTCTTCACACATCTTTGTACACTTTGCTTTCTTTGTTGTGCTCATTCTTTTTACCTTTTGTGGGAAAGTGTAGAAAATATGAAGGGAGAGAAAATACCAGTGTTGGTCCTTCAGTGCTCTGACATGCTCTTACAGCTCAAAACATTAATACTGTGAAATCAGAGTGATAGCTGCTTGTGGACCACAGCACTGTGTTTTTTTGGGATTTGTCTCTTTTATTGGACAACGCAATAGTGACGAGGGGAGAGAGTGTTACTGTGTTACAGTTAGTGAGTTTGAGTTTCAGGGCTGCGAGCTCAACTAAAACTTTTTGGGACATTTTAGCTGCAAGCTATTGACCTGACAAGACAAAGCAGCATGAGCTGACTGCTGCTGAGCTTGAAGTGTGTGTAAAAGCCTTTGTTGTAATGGTTTGTTCAGATAGAACTCTACTGCTGTGTTCTTGTACAGCAGAGAGGACCAAACGAGTCTTTTTCTGACCCTACCATCACAAACTTTAACCTTTTAACATGCTAACTGTGGTCAATGATGAAGGTTTTTGCATTTTGTCCCAGCCAACTCTTTTGGGTGAACTGGCTGGGACGTCCACTCTTGGGAAGAATGGCAGCAGTGTTGAATGTGGATGATCCTTGTCAGTGCAGAATGAAGAGGACTTGAGGCTGTTTGGAAACGACAGCAGTGCTGCTTACATTTTTCTTCTTGGCACCATGTTAACACAACTAAGTGCTGCAGACCTGCAAACTGGCCAAACTTCTGCTTTCCTCGAGGCGTTCACACTGATGATGATGAGTTAACTGAGTGTCTGTGGCTGTTACTTCCATTCTTCATTCCAGTGGCAGCAGCAAGGCTGCAGTGCCTCTGGTGGTTGTATTTATCACAGTTTTGCAGGTTTCAACGTGTATAATGTTAGAAGTGACAGAGAGAGGACTTGTATAGCAAAAACAGCTGTTCAATAAGAAAACAAGCTATGGTTTCATATTTCATACACTACCAGTTTCACTAATGTGCAGTTCTGCTGCCCTTGTGTTTGTGTGTTTCAGAAAAGAATGGGACACATGTTTGGTTGCAGTAGATCATCCTGATAGTTCATCAGTTCCTCAGAGCTGGGTCCTGCCAAACCCCCCATCAGACCAGGCCTGGGCCTCCGCCCTGCAGACTGCTGACACTGCCTGTGACAGCCTCTGACTTGTCCTCGGGACGCACAGGGCAACAACCAGGTGACGGTGGCAAAGATGGCTGCGGCTTACCTGGAGTTTTCAACACGCTTCCATCGACGCCTAGACAAGAGGAGCAGGTCTCTGAATGTGAAACCTTTCTGGGACAGCATGAAGTGTTTAATCTGTGTTAGGGGGAAGTGGTGGAACAGCCCACAGTAATGACTCATGCCTGTTTTCTTTACTCAGTAATAGTTTGTATTTTAGTCTAATGAATTTTGTGAAGACAAAATAAAATTAAAAATATGAAGTTGTCACGGAGTTTATTATCCACAGCTTCACATATTACTCATGGTTCAGTGTCCATGTGTTTAGGAGAGAGTGTCACCTGTCACTCACATGAGAAGGATAAACACTGTAGCTCGATCACAGATCCTTAACTTTAAGCCAACTGTCTTCTGATTAACTGTCCAGTATAAACATCAACGCCAAGAGCAGAAAAAGTGTTCATCTCACAGGGATAAGATGTATGTTCTTTGACCTCCAGGGTGATGTTTCCATGTTTAATGTGACTGTCCTCCACTGTGACAATGTGTGATGCGCATGTGATCCTCTTACCCCTGCCACGGCTGTTTTCACCAGAGAGCTGCTGCTCACTCAGTATTTCCTCTTTTTTAGAGCATTCTCTAAACCCTACAAATGTGTAGTTGTTTTGTTTTTTAAAGATGCCAACAGATCATCAGTTTCTGAAATACTCAAGTCAGCCTGTCTGGCAGCAGCACCCATGCCAAACTGAAAGTCACTTCAAGCACTTTTTTTCTTTTCATCTATTCTGATGTTTAAACTTCAGTAGTGCATCCTGAGTGAGTCTACATGCCTAAAGGGATTAAGTTGTTGCCATTTGATTGGCTGCACAAATAGTCAGCTGTAAACGAACACCTAATAAAATGGCGTGTGTGTGTGTACATATAAATTCAGACTCAGAGAGGTACCCCGGAGTCTAACATTTGGTGTGACTTAACACAAATGTTAGGAATGTGTGAGTGTCCTAATGACTAGAGGCACTATCTGGTGTCCTTACTTGTGCTCTTGAGCTGCCGACCATGTGCACAGTCAAGTCAGCTGATGAGGGTTACTGGAGATCAGTGGATTAGTGTCCCAGGTGGTTCTCTAAGTGATAAGTGATACATCACAAACTGACTGACTGCAGCTCTGACAACACAAAGACACAAAGGTAAGCTTTTTTCATATTTTAAACAGTGTATTTTATTAGATCTCTCTCTCTCTGTGTCTCTATGTATATACACAGTTTTCTGAAAGAGAGAGCGGGGGGATTTAGAACACATTTTGTTGTATTTAGTGAAGGTACATAGTCTGCTGTGTGCCTTCTCTAGTCATTTCTGAGTCTGCAGCATCAGATAATTATACTTGTCTTAACAAGTCTTCCACAGCTTTTGAACATAAAAATAGTCATATATGCATTTGTTCTTATTTGTCCAGCAGCAGGAAGTGTCAAAATGTGAGACACAAAGCTTCTCCAGCATCTGTTCTCCTTGGTGTTGCGAGTCCTTGACCATCTGTCTGCTGGGCTGTGTCTTTATGCTTCAAAAACCTGACTAGTGCTGAGTGCACGGAGCTTTCTGTACTCTTTCTCTCTCGCACACAAACATACCCATACAAACACACGGTAGGTGTGTATGTGTTTATGTGCATGAAAGAGGCCATCTTTTCTCTAATCTGAGCTTGAAATTTCAGATGAGAGAAGGGAAGAGCCCATCATGAAACCAACAATGACGGTTTTCTAGGAAAATCTTTTCTCACTGCTTCATGCTCTACTGTTTATGAATGTGATCAATACTTCAGCAGAACTCTTCTACATCCTTGTTTTATATAATTACATCATCAGATGATGATGCAGATGACATCATCATGGTACCTGTGTGCTGATGCCAGAGAAATGGATGAATTTAGTTTTGTTGGCTGTCTGATATCTTTATTCAAGCCTGACTGAGCAGAAATTTTTTTTATTGCATGTAGAACAAAACCACCCCAGACCACAACCGTACCTTACAACAAAACATTGTACTGTTTGACAAAAAGAGTAGTTAATGGAGTTTAAAAGTCTTTTATGGGATGACAGACAGCTGGCCCTTAAAATGATGATATTTTAGATGAATTTTTACAACTGTTGGAGAGCAGATTTACAGGCATCAAGCAGCAAGACATGTTGAAAACCTGTACTAACTGAACAGTTTTGACTTCTGATGTGTGTCACCTTTATGAAGATGAAGATGAAAATAGCCGGCTGAGGTTTGGTGGAAGCCCCACTGTGGAGGACAGATGGAGGACTGGACTTGGACTTTGTATGACAGACTTATTACTGTAGACTCTAAATATTTTACAGTTGTTGATTCAAAGGAACACTCAAAGGAGTGATGCTCTCACCTTTCTTCACATGCTGGAAAAAGTAAATACAAAAAGCATTAAAAGAACTGATACTAACCCAGTTATCACATAATGTTATATGTTTTTAGAACTTTTTTTTAATGTAATAGCAATAACAATAATGTCTAACAGATTACAGAAAGAGAAAAAAGAGACAGTGTTTTTCTTTGGCCTGATAGAAATTTCCTGGCTTCTCATGGAAGGTATCATCAGAGGCTCTAATTTAAAACCAGAAAATACGGAAATGTCAGCAGAAGTGAACTATACAGTTCTGGAATTAGAGCGAAGGGGTTAGAACAGTGCCACTGCCTGAACGCTGCAGCTTTCTGAGCTCGCTGAAATACAGATTGCTGCGTTTCCTTTTAGGGAGCACGGCGGTCCACACTAAAGGATTGTTTGAGCTGTTATATGGCTGACTTATCTTTGGTTTTCTCAGTGGACAGAGCAGTATGGATGGTGTACCTCTGAGGGTGCCTCAGAGTGCTTCCTTTCGGGAACTAAAATACTATGCCAGTATGACTGTCCCTGACTACTTCAACATCCTGCAGGAGACCGAGGTGAGTGGGTTTCTCTTTCTGCCCTTTGTGTAGAAGAAGTGTTTCCCTGTGTGTTCCCTCTCCCCGCTGTGTGTATCATCTTTGTTGCACTGGTTTAAGCTGTCACTGTTACTTCACTCCTTTAAAGGCTGAAAACTAAAAAACCAAAAACCAAAATCCTATCACACTGACAGGTGATAAATTAAAGGAAGAACCTTGGCTTAACAGCTGACCTTTTATGTTTTTGTAAGTATGTGATTAGTACACACGTATTAGTACTGCCAAATAAAGGACAACATCGCTCTTTACAGCTTTATATGAGTGCATAAAAGATAAAGGTAGATCTTGGACATGATAGATTGTTACAACTGAGCAGATTCCAGACCCAACAACATGTCTCAATGCCACATTAATGCAGTAATTAATGGGAGAGTATTTTTCATCCTCATTACTGAGTGTATAAATCAACATACTTTCCAGATGTTAGACATTTCTGTATTGTAAATGTTTTTTAGAGTAGTCAGTGCTAATAATCTGAGATGCTAGATGTTATGCTAAGTTTCATTAGCTGGAGTGTTGTTTACACCTAACTGGTTAATGTTAGCAAGCCAAAAGACTAAACAATAATTTAAAGTAATGAAAAGTCTGACATCATTGAGTTGTGGTTAAAAATGTAGCTTCAGACCTACAGAAAGACTTGCATGATGTTTACATATTTGACAGTATGGATTCAGTCTGGAGAACTGGGTGCTGACCGGGCTGCAAAGTGGATTTGCCACCGAGCACCAGCTTAACCCCTCTTCCTCTTCATCAAGCCTGCTGTCATCTTGTCCACCATACTGGATGCTGTTCAGCAGCCCACAACAGAACCGCCTGACCAGTCGGCAGAGCTCAGACTTCTGCGAGCCCAGCCCTCTGCAACGGTCCCACAGCCTCACCTCTACCATCCTGTGCACCAAGTTTACCATCTCAGCTTCAAATGGCAAGGAGGGCACTACAGAGAAAACCAAGACGAACTCCATAGTGAAAGTGAGTCCAGGGGAACCTCGTCCTTCTGCAAGCTATCAGCATGGTCAGAGGAAAGCACAGAAGGCCTTTGTCCCTAACCTACTGAACCCCCCGGCCTGTCTGAGCAGCCTGCCCCACCAGCGCAGAAAGAACCTGCGTCAGTGTTCATTGTCAGTGCTTGACACGCCCACACAACAAGATCCCAACACAGAGACTTATCCCCAGAGCACCTCATCACACACGGCCTCGAAAAGGAGGATCCCTCACACCAGAGCCGGCACAGCCAATATGGTAAGAGGACCATATTGTGATGTAAGCTGTGTGTGTATATCTGTGTGTGCTGCATCACTGAGCTGCACTGTCAATCTTGACCATAACTAGAACCAGACAGGCTCAGCATGAAAACAGGTTCACTCTGTTTATAGTCAGGGATGTGACCATTGAGATGTCAGATATTCTCATGGCATTACATTTCTTTTAATGTCAGCACTACTAACTTACAAAGGAAATAAGTTATTCCTATCCAGCTTTTCTCCATTTTGCATTTTCAAAATGTTTTTCAGGGATTTGCACTCTAAAAATAATCTGTGTAAAGTACGCTCTCTGAATGCAGCCAGGCTGCAAGGGCTTCATGAGGATTAGCTAGTGTGAATCCTGTGTGCTTCTCACCAAAACTGCATGTCAGGTCTACCATGCCCCGTTCTTTCTCAGCCACTTGCTGTACATTTACTACAGTCTGCTGTTTCTTAGATATTCAGACCAGACACCTGTAGAAACCCCCCTGTCACCTCAGCCCCCTGGGGTTTGCCCTCTGGTTTGGACTCTACAGCAGAACTCCTGTCAGCTCTAAACCCAGAGGAGAGAGAGTTGCTGGAGGCCATCACTGCAAGGGGTTACTCTCTTCATACTGCCATCACTGCCCTTCAGAGGACAGGGCAGCAGACCCCAGATCAGGTCAGTGTTATATCCAACAACAAGCCGGTGTTGCTTGGTAACACTTGGTCAGCTTTAGCCTCCAGCTGTCGGGATCAGACAGTCTATTCTATGAACATTAATACAGTATAAATACAGCTACTATAAGTGTAAAAATAGTGGTCATACTTGGACCTACAGCATTATGTGTCCATGAACCAGAATAAAACTGAAAAGACAAGAAAGGATAGGTGAGAAACAAAGATCAGCCTTAATTATGCACTGAAAAACAAACTCAGTCCTTCAACAGTGTTTGTTAGTTCTGACACTGGAAGATTAAAGACTTGTGTATTTTGTGATTTTACAGAGTTCACCCTCTGATATGAAATATGCGCCTCCCTGTCAGTTAGTATGAGGCTCTCTATCATTTGCTCACCCCTAACTTGTCGTGGCAGATCGGTGCCCCTTCCTGAGCCTGGTTCTTCTTGTTAAAAGGGAGTTTATATTTCCCACTTTCACCAAATTTCTTGCTCATAGATGTTTTTTTCATCCTGTTTTCTCTGTCATATTGTGTGGTCTTTACATTATAATATAAAGCACTTGGGGTAGCTGTTGTTGTGATTTTGCACTATAAATGAAATGAAATTGAAATTGAAATTTCTTCTTAATCACAGTAATAACAAATGGCTGCCTTACAGAGCATATTAATGTGTGTCTTTTTGTTCTGGACACTGAGTCACTGTGCTATGTGTATGTTAAAGCTTTGGGAATAAATTAGGAGTTCACTGGACTATAGTATGGGTCAAACTGTGTGAAGTAATGTGCAGATTTATATAGAGGAACATCCACAGTTTCAAAAGCCTGTGAGAGAAAAGATGACATCTTACACATAAGTTTTAACTAAATGGTTGTTTTGGAAAGTAAGTTGTTGAGAAAGTTCTGCAGGAATATTAAGTATGTTTTCTGTTTTTTCTGTTGCCAAATCACTTTAAACTTATTCTCGACTTCACTGAATATTGAAAACAACATCTGGCCCTAATATGATACTCCTCAAGCATCCTCATCTATCACACTCATGCACCAGGGTTGTGTTTTTGCTTTTATTTATCACCCATCTGTAAATGGAAATTATAAAATTACAGTTTAAAAATGAAACTACACATGTATATACTGGGTTTTTTTTATTACATATATTTACTTGGCCTAATAAGTCAATCAACTGACAAACATGAATTATTTGGTAGTTATTTTGGTTAATTATTGAGCTCCACAGAGTTCAGTGCTAGGACCAGTTCATTTAAAACAATGCATGCTTCCCTTAGGCAGTACTGTTATAAGGCATAGCATACTCGGATATCCATCTTTATCTATCCATGAAGCCAGATAACACACACCAATTAGTTAAACTGCAGGAATGTCTTAAAGACATAAAGACCTGGATGGCTTCTAACTTTCTGCTTTTGAATTAAGATAAAACTGAGTTTGTTGTATTCAGCCATTGTATTGAACTGAATCTGATTGGAAACAGACAATTACTTTTTCCATTTGACAGCTTTTCTTTTGTCTAACCTGTATGAATGAATATCTGGCAGATCTTGAGTTACCTGGTGGCGTGTGACCACCTGTGTCAGCTGGGTTATGATATGCCCCAGGTGGAAGAGGCCTTGGAGATGTTTCAAAACTGTGAAACAAAGGTTAGCCATACAAAGAGCTCCAATATCACACGAGTCTTTAATGTTATAGGAGACAAAAAAGCTTGGCAATTTTCATCTGATGAAGTCAGTTTGATTAAAACTTAGAAAGAATGTAAATGTAAATGTTTTCTTTTTCGAGGCAAAAGAGTTCCTACACCTGCTGAATCAGTTTAATGAAATGGGGTTTCAGAAGAATGCCATCAAAGAAGTGCTGCTGGTTCATGAAAACCACCGAGATCGGGCCCTGGAGGAGCTTATGATGCGTGTGTCCTATTAAAACACACACACACACACACTTTTCACATTGACGTGTTGCAGACAATCATCTGTATTCTAAAAACTGCAGCTATACACATATTGTTGCTGACATTGTATTGTTAGATGATGATCTGTTCATATTTTGGAATTAACCCATATCTTCTTTACCCCTTTTTTAGATTAGGCTTGGAACAAAAACACACTGATTAAAGTCATGCTGTTTGTAAAACTTAAAGTGATGCAAATATTTGTAGTAATTGTGAACAAACTTATAAAAAGTGTGAAATAAAAGTACACCATGACCATCTGTTTTCTTTAAAGACTGTGCAATAAAAAGTGTCTATTACAATGTGGTTCATGGTTGCTATTTTTGCAGCTTCATCCATCAGTTCTGCTAGTTATCAAATAACTGCTTTTATTACTCCATATACATAGTCTGAAATAATAGTTTGGGCAGACAAAATCACTCTTTTGGATGTGCGAGTGAAACAGCTGATGTGTGCGCTGTAATCCTTTGCCACGTTATTAGAATAGAAACAAGAATGATGAGCAACAGCTTTTAAAGGTGCTGAGAGCATCCCACAGATGTTGTTTTGTGACAGACATCAGTGTTTCTGAGGTTCTGGCTTGGGCAATTTCCTAAAAGGGAGAGAGTGGGTTTAGGCAGCCTCATTAAAAATGTATATATGGTTCCAATCCTGCCAAAACCTTTCATCTCACACCTGAGCCTCCATTTGTTCTCCTGTATGGTGTACTCTGTGGTCACATGTCTGCTCAGAGTGAACACAGAGTCTCCTCGGACCACTGCCGTGAACAGAGAGCTTTTGCTGTTCCCATACTGCCCGGACATGACTGTCCACTGACCTGAAGTCAGGTTGTAACAGTCCATCACACACTGTAAGAAGTCTTCACATGGTCCGTTCCGCATCACATAGAGATTATCCCTGTGGGCCACCATATGAAGACCATAACTGTGCTGGCGGATGAGTGTAGTGACCAGATTCCACCGATTGTGTTCAGGTATGTACCCATGTATGTCTGTGGCCCCTTTCCCTTTCCAGAGACAGATATAGATCCTCCTCATGGCTACAGTGGACACCACTGAAACTGCAGGGCATGGGAGGGAGGAAACAAAATTCCAGCTCTGATCAGACAGCTCATATCTCTCCACTGATGACAGAGCTTTCATGTTATACTCCCCTCCTATAGCATAGAGGCATCCCTCATGACCGATCAGAGAGAAGTTGTAGCGTAGCTGCTGCGGTCCACAGATCACTGACCATGAATTAGCCAGGGGATCGTAGCAGAATCCAGTCTCCACCACCTTTTTACTTAAATCGTACACTCCTCCGATTATGTACAGTTTGTTGTCAAGGACTGCCACGCCTGCCATGGTGGTGCTGGTGCTCACAGGAAGATGTGTGAGGACTCTCCACTCTTTTTGCTCTTCATCCAGATGACACACTGTCCTCTGGGCATCCTTGAACAGCTCAGTGGATGGAGAGTGGCTGCAAACTGCCATGTAGCTACTTGGGAGAAGAGACTCAATGTACTCTAGCAGTTTACTGGGTAAGCTGTGAACATCGTCCCCTAGGTCAGTGTAGATGTCTCTGATGAATAAAGCTGCTCTGTGGAACAACTCCCACACTCCATAGGTTGCAGCTGTATGAAACATGAGCAAGCAGTTTTCAGAATTTATAATATTGATCAGATGCTTGGTGAGAGCTGGCACCTGGAGAAAAGCCGTACACTCTATCGCTTCAACAATCTCATCACTGTTGAGGATGGGTCGCTTCCCAGCCAGTACCTGCAGCAGAACTTGAAATCCCAGATCCCCCACGCATTTGAGCTGGACCTCCTCCTGTCTAGACTCTCTCATTCCTGACTGGAACATTGCTCTGAAGTACTCACAGTTTTTGACTGCAGTAGTTTTATCCACAGTGAAAACACAGCCGTTAATGCAGACTCGCAGGTTGTCTGCTCCCTTATATTTTCCTGACTGTTGGCTCAAGTGTGGGCAGCTGCTGGACTCCATCACAGCTGTTCCATAAATCTTCATTACATCTCCGGTGGAACTAGAAGCTAACAATGAGAAAAGTTTGAATTACTCCATACTACAGCAAGTAGACTGTGTCGTACCACAAGTTTGAGTGAATCCCTCTGATCCAGACTGAGGGTATCTGACACTGTATAAACTATTTGCTTGCAGAGCTCTGACAACAGACTCTATACATAGCAGCTAGAGGTGTGACACAGTTCAAGTACATTATGAGGACATGCGGCCAGAGCAGAAAGAGGAGCTGGATAAAGGCAGAGTAGCTGTGTGCTGATGATTCACCCTTCATTTGTGGCTGATGGTTCTGGAACAGCTGGAGCTTTGTCCTTAACTAACATAAGCGAGCAAATTATAACAATGGGCTTTTCCTCAGGGTCAGTGAAAATCTGAGTGCACGACCTCCACTGGTATCTTTATCTTATGTTTATTGTATCTTTTTCCAACATGGTTCTAATGCTACATTAAACACAAAGGCAAATGCACAGGTCTATAAAGCAAGGTTATAGTAAGATTCTGCTTATAATTTCACAAATAGAGTGAAGTATAAATATTTTGACCTCACTTTGGAGCCTACTTTAACAGTTAAACATAATCATGCTAAAACTTGTTAAGCATTCTAAAATTTATCCTACAGATTTTCAAGCAAATTAGGCCCTTCCTGACAGCTAGTAAGTACAGCTAGGTGGGGGGATGGGGTGGGTTGGTGGGGGGATGCTATCAAAGCTGCCATAGGGCAAGAGGCAGGCTACACCATTGACCAGTCACCAGGAAGCAGATAATGTACAACTACGGACATCTTAGAATCACTACTAACTGCATGACTTTGGAAGGAAGCCAGAGTACATGGAGAGAACCCACAAGGACAACAAGGACACCTTTCTGTGTCCTCGATCTCTTTAGTGTCGAGTTTTATTCCTACCCATGGTTGTTCATCATCATTCCAACAGTTTAAGCCGGTGTCTCTCCATACTCTCAAGCGGCTTATTGACCAATTGAAGAATACCTCTCCCGCCTACGATATTCTTCCATCTCGTATAGCTAAGGATTGCTTTGGCGAAATTGGACCCAGCATCCTATCTCTAATGAATTTATCCCTACTTGCAGGCTCTGTTCCTTTAGCCTTCAAACTTGCTGTTGTCCAATCTGTTTTTAAAAAAGGAACCTCGATCATAACGATTTTGTGAACTATAGGCCCATTTCTAAGCTGGTCTAAGCGAGTCTGGATTTAGGAGACAGACAGCCTCTCCACTTTTAACATTGGGTTAAAAACTTACCCTTTTGCTAAAGCATAGTTAGGGTTGGATCAGGTGAGCCTGAATCCTCCCTTAGTTATTCTGCAATAGCTGTAGGCTACTGGCGGTTTCCCATGATGCACTGAGCCTTTCTCCTGCTCTCACCCCTTTTTACTCACCATGTATTTATTCACCTCATTGCATTTAGTCATTAGGTATTATTAATCTCTGGCTCTCGCCCACAGTCTGTCTTTAGTTCTACGTTCTTTCCCTCACCCCCAAACAGTTGTGAAACTGTGAGAAAGTAACACACAGTTCCAAAAGCAAACAAACTTGGTTGGTGCTGAGAGTGGTCCTGTTGCGGGGTCATCCTGTAATCTCTTACAAGCTACCTCCAACACTTCAGTGACTGGAACACAAGTTTCTGTTATTTTAAGGTACAACAGTCCTTTGCCAGATTTACTTGTGAAGCTGAGATGTTTTTGTTGTCATATTCCTGTGATTTTTACATTTATTCTACTTATTTAAACAATTTTTTGTAGGTTGTCCTAATAATCTGGCTGCTGTAACAGGGCTTTCCTAACACTTGCATCGATACTTATTAAATGGAGTCTGCTAATTTGATCACAAATGTGCTTACTTTTAATGGGAGATTTTACTTGAAATAGAAACAAAGATGTGCTGCAGGAATCTCCTTTGGTATCCACAAAAGCTCAGACTGTCCCTGTACAGAGGGAGATAAAGATAAGATAAACAGAGTTACAAATATATAGTTTATTTATGAAAGGATGGATGCCTGAACCCTCTCTTGAGTGAAATCAGACAAACAATTTCATCCACTAGCATGGGGACAGCATCAGCTCAGCAAACCTGGTGGTGCTTCCATCCAGTTCAGTTCAGCTTTTATAGGCTCCGTTTGAAGTCTTTTTCCTAAAATGGAGAGGTCAATGCATCATTTGCACACGACACTGTTTCTGCTTTCCCCGGAGCAGTAGAGACACACTGTGATCACGGCACATATCTGGATCTTATCTTTTTTTTATTTTCATTTTTGTATTTTCATCTGAGAGAAGAGAATACAAGCATATTTCTCAGATTCAGCATACCTGTTTGGATATCTATTTTTTCCCTGTTAGCATCATCTGAAAGCATCTGTCAGGAATAAGTCTGCGTAATTTTCTGTCTGAAGATATTCCTATTGGTGATGTTTGGGAAGGTGAAGACGTGTAATCCCGCTGAATGTAACCTGGTGATTCTTGGTGTGATGGGCTGCGGGAAATCAGGTCTTTCGATCCTTCACTGCAACAGCTGTTTAGATTATTTAATCTTTCTTTTCAAACTGTGGGCTGTCTGATTTGCTAAATTGTACTTGTCACTAATTATAGTTTTTACTTGCATCCAAATGAATATTCTGTGTTTTAGCAATTCATCATACAACTTAAGCGAGCCTGCATGAACATCAGATTTTTAAAAAGTAAATTTTTTTTAGTAGTAAGTAGAAACAAAACGTTTGAACTTTCCAGAGGAAGTTGGTTTATGAGATGGACAGTTACATAATTCCCTGTGCGGTTTTTATTTAGCATTTTCCCTCAAATGTTTAATGTGTTTTTGTAGCAATGGCTTTCTCATGACCCTCACTGACCCTGGTCCCTTGACGCTCCATGGTCTCTCCCATAGACTGTCTTTGTTCTTGTTTTACAGCACTGACAGTCAAATTCCTTACAAAACGCTTCATCACTGAATATGACCCTAACCTAGGTAAGAAAACAAACAACAAAGCTGTCAACGGTGACTGGCAATATACTATTTACTGCAGGGTGAACGGGGGGAGAAGATTTTTACTATTTATGTGCTGAATTAAAATAAATTTCTAGTACAATTCCCCTTCATACTCATACTCTGTTTTGTGTTTTGCAAGCCACAGTTTCAGCATATTGTTGTTTGTACCTTTACAGTTGTAATTTTCTTCAGTCTGTTGTGTTTCTTAGTAATGTGACTTTTGTTATGTTTCTGCGGGACATGTTTTCACGCTTGAGTGCATCACCCCACCCCCACGCTGTTCTGGAATAGATTATGTTCAGAGTTTCAAATGAAAATGGACTGGATACATTTCATATTTATTTATTCTTTTAGTTCCATCAACACAAACTGCATAACATTCTCAATAGAGTTTGCATGATAATGTGTATTGTGCAGATGATGCATTATAAATTATAAATGACTTACATTTGTGGATTTATTTAAACATAAACTTTCACAGTTTAGATATTTTTGTACATGTTCTCAATTTTAAGAGGCTCAAAAGTGACTACACAGTCAATGGTTTTGTTGTCAGGAGAGTGGTTTGGCTCTCCAGTGAATGCATTAGAGAGCAACCTGGGGTCTTGCCCAAGGATACTTTGGCATACAGACTGAAGCAGCCATGTATCAAACCCTAGTGGATTACTTGCTCTACCTTTTGATCTACAGCTGCCCCTAGAGAGGCATGTTCTTTTGTTTTTCTGTGACAAGCTGAGTAAATAAATTATCTTGAGTTTATAAAATATGTTGTGTTGAGCTATTTGGTGGCTGTTCACTGAAATTCTTAGTAGGATTTCCAAAGAGATGTTGGTGAGTAGAGGAGGCTGCACTTCAATCACATCTTGATTTGATCTTTGGTTTGATTTAAAATCCTCTGTGATGATGTAAATGGGCAAAATTACAAAAACTGTATCATAGTCTAAAAGCACTTTTCTTTTTGACCTGGTGACAAACAAAAGCGATTTCTTTATCTCCTCTATTCGTCTGAGGGTTAAAGACTGACGTGTAATGTTTAAGCATATAAGCTTTTAAGTTTCAGACCTTTAACGCTCAGCTGTGATGGGGTGACTGTAGTTCAGGAGGTAGATCAGGTCACCTACTGATCGGAAGGTTAATGGCTGCTCCAGTCTGCATGTCAAGTATCTTTGGGCAAGATGCTAACATGAAGTTGATTTCCAATGCATCCATCGGAGTATGACTGTGTGTGTGAATGTACTTGGAAAGCCTTAAGTATAGAGAAAATGCTTGTGAGAATGGCTGTGATTGGGTGAATGTGGCATGTTATATAGGGCACTTTCAGTACTCCGAGAGAGTAGAAAATCTCTATATACAAATCAATCCTGTGCTCAGTCCATCCCTTTTAAAGTAAAGTGATGCATCAAATGCCTGTTTTATGTGAGTGCACTTAGAGACTGAACCAGATTGTCAGAATTAACAAAGAAACTTGATAGCTTCTATCTGTCCTGATCTGGAGTTTTGTAAAGTTAGATAAAGCAAAGAAAGACTGGCTATGTAGAATTTCCTTCTTTCTATGGCCCTAATGTGTA
>VUQR01022718.1:28229-40760 GCA_015108515.1 Hemichromis elongatus
CCAATGGATGCATCGGAGAGCAACTTGGATACTTGGCATGCACACTGGAGGAGCCTGGGATCGAACCACCAACCTTCCGGTTAGTAGCTGACCTGCTCTACCACCTGAGCTACAGCCACCCCGCAAAGGGGGTACCGTTCCCGGAGGCGCTGCAATACCGGGTCGATGCGTGGAGCGAACGGAGCGAGCCCCTTTTTCGGCGTTTAATACGTTGCCCCCGATCCGGGGGCGTATCAGATATTAAACTGATAAGAACAGATACTACACTTGATCTTAGCCAAAAGGCCGAGAAGCGTTTAGACATGTGTACTGTGGTCATGCCAGCATCGAATCCATCCAAGTTACATGGTTCTAATTACAGCATTTACATTTATGTTAGAATACTTTTAATTAAGTGCTTTAGCACACTTACAATGAAAAAAAAAATCTTGTTCATGACCTATGTAGTATGTTAACACTACTGAAAGTAAAAATAACTTGAACTCCAATTTTGAAAACAAAACTTTCTTTTTTTATATATATATAAAGCTCTGACTTGTATTATGAGCCTGTGGTCTGGGAGAGAGTCTTGTAACTCTTTGTCTGAAAAATACAGGCTATAATGACCAATGTTGGGCAATTAATTATATAGTTACTTCTTCAAAAATGTTACTGAGTTTTACGTATAACAAAGTTTTTTGCAGCTATTTACCTAAAAATGCAGCCAAGGCGTTTTTTTTAAATAAACATTGCAAACTATTTACAGAACAATCAGGTGTTCTGCATCAAATTTAATGCCACATAAATTATTTGTGTCACTCCAAAAAAATTCTGTCCACTATAAGATAAAGGAGAATATCATAAGCCTGATACCTGCAGGCCTGACAGCAGGAGATGTATCACTCCTGTAACACCTATAACATTCAGCAGTCGCCTCATTGTTCTGACACACACAAAACTAGTGACTACACTACACACTAACTACACAAGACAACACACTAACTTTAGAATCCAAACGTGCTAAACATCGCAAATATCTCACATTTCAAAACACTGCCGTCACTCCTAAAACTTTCCCCCATCCTAAACAACTAAATGCCATGTTGCCATATCATTTTTTGATTGGTCGACATGGTACATTTTCCCACCAGTAGGAAAGGGTGGAGTTTTTTTGGTTTTGTTTTTGCTCACAGGCGGAGAGTGCTTTTGAGCACTTTCCTTATAAAACGCCGTTTATACCGTTCCTTCCCAAAGTAAATATAAATAATGATAGTATTCATTAAAAAACAAACAAAAATTGCATATATTTTTTATCATATCTCTGGTTTTACGTGACCTATCAACACAATTTAAAAAATTGGTATAAAGTCCACACTTTTTCCGTCAGTTGTTCCGTTTGTCCTGCTCACACCTCCAATAGTTGTACACGCTGTCATTAACGTGGCTTTACTCAACATCGGCCACACCGCATTGCTAGCTAAAACTCCGGGGTCGGCACATAAGGACGCTGTCACAGCCTGTCAACGTCATTGATTAGCTGTGTATATACAAATGTGAATCGCATCATTGGCTGGAGCAGCCAGTCACTGGTCACTTACTGACTCACACTGCAAAACAGAATTGTTAACGTATTTATTTTTATTTAAATTCAGATTAGATTTTTTTTGTGCGCACCACATATTTTCTGTGCGCAATTGCACACACGCGCAGCTTATAGAGGGAACATTGGTCATAAGCCACCCCCTCTGTTCAAAGATGGTCATTCAAAGTGGACATAGATTGGCATCCTCAAAAGGGTGAACTTTGTCCTTTAAATGCAGATGGACTGCCGAGTCTTGTCCCGTCAAGGTGGTTCTTCTATGTTGTGCCATGCAACTACTTGCAAAGTACCCCTCTCCCTCCCTAGACTTTAATGACAGCTTACACAGTATGCCCAGAAAAATTAAATTGTGTATGTGTGTGTGTTTGTAGGAAGGTCCGGTGAACAGTGAACGTTATCTGTCATGGGCAAATGTCTTCCTAGTGGTCTACAGCATCGATAACATGGAGAGTTTTAATGGCTGTCAGCTGTACCTGCAGACACTTGCCTCACACAACAAAACCTTTAGGCCACAAACTCCCATCATACTTCTGGGCAACAAGAAGGACATGGACAGATACAGGCTGGTATCTCTGTGTGTGTGTGTATTTCTGTTGCAGCATGTAAATTTGTCTGTAGACCTTTTCAGTGAAATTAGCCATATGAAGAAAGGGTTGTCTCAGAAGTCCCTGGATATGAAAAAAACACTAAAGTCCTAATCTGTAAATCTGTAAATGTATCGGCTTTATTAGAACACCTTTTTGATATTAACGCATTGGACATTTAATTAGGTACACTTTGCTAGTACTTGGTTAAACCCACTGACCGTGAGACACAAACAATTTACATCTGTTTAACTTCCATCTGTAATTCAGTGGGCTTAAAAAAAACTTTGCTTTAGGAATTACAGCCATTTGCAGATACTCAAAAATAATTGGACAAACTAGTATAATTTAAAATAAAAGTTTTTGGATAAAAATGCTTTGCAGTCAGTCAATGACTACCTAAAGTCTTGACCCCACAGACATCACCGGAAGTTGCTTTCATTTACAGCAGTCGCTGTTTGTTTGTGGGACTCTCTGCCTTTAATTTTGGCTTTAGCAACTCAAAAGCATGCTCTGTTGTGCTGAAAACAAGTGAGTGAGCTGACCACTGAAAAAATATGTAATTTCTTTGTCTGTAGAAACTCTTGGGTTGGTGTTGGAGTATCCTTTGGGTCATTATCCAGTTGTACTGTATGCCGTCTGATCCATTTTGCAGCATTTCTCTGAACTGTCCATATTATAGGCCTGTATGTGTCACAATTCATTATGTCACTTTTATCAGCAGTCATATCATCAATAAATGCCAGTGACCCAGTTCCACTGACATCCATATAGGTCCATGCTAAAACATCTGTCCTTCTTGCTCTTAAGTGTAACCAGTGGTTTACACCTTGTTATAAACCCGTGTTTACATTTATTAAGACATCTCTTGATTGCAGATTATGACAGTGATACTCGGATACTCTACAGAGGTTTTTTTTTGCTTAAATAGATGTTGTAAAGGTGTTTTTCCTAATCAGAGAATTTTTTCCTCTCAGACAGGTGAGTCAGTCAGATGGTGAGGCCTTGGCATCTCGTTTTGGATGTGCATTCTTTGAGGTGTCAGCCTGTCAAGACTTCCACTCTGTACAGTACGTCTTCCACGAGGCAGTGAGGAGGGCAAGGAAAGGTGGTGCCTGTGGCTGCTTAGTTCCAGCTGTCTATGCCAGCGAGGACAAAGCACTTCTGGGTGTCCCGTCCTTTACTACAACATGTTACAAGGAGCTGCCAGTACCTGCCAATGCAAAGCTGATCACAGTGAAGACATCCAGAGCTCAAAGCAAACGAAGAGCTTCCACTCTCACCTTACTCAAAGGATTCAAGATATTTTGACACATTCTACTGCATGTCCTGTGACACTGTCAAGGACTTATAGGTCTTTATGTAGACAGGAATTCAAAACAGCAGGAGCAGCTGCACCCTACACCAGGGGTGGGCAACTCCAGGCTTTGAGGGCCCGGTCCTGCAGGTTTTTTTATATCACCCATGATCAAAACACCTGTATCAAATGATTAGTTCATTACCAGGCCTCTGGAGAACTTCAAGACATGTTGAGGAGTTAATTTAGCTATTTAAATCAGCTGTGTTGAATGAAGGACATGTCTAAAACCTGCAGGACACTGGCCCTCAAGGCCTGAAGTTGCCCACCCCTGCCCTACACAGACATTTGGCCTGAGGAATCTGAACGGAAGGCTTTTCTTAATATGTTGATTTTATGTTGAGATTTTAGCTTGTTTTCTTATGAAATCTTTAATGTTCTCATACATCCACTGAAATTGATGGAGAGATAAACATTGTGTCACTGAGAAAAAGACATGCATGCGTCCTAACACTTGCTCTTTCAATTTGGTGAGCAGCATAAAGAAAGTTCTTCCTCTATGCTAAGCAATGTTTTCCCATATTAGAGACATTTATAATTCCAAAAGGTCCTCAAAAACAAAGCACTATAATTAAGTGATTTATTGTAATGAGATCATATCTGAGGCAACAGCACAACACACAAAAGTTTTTCCAATTTCAGTTCACAACACAAGATGGAGGAAGACTAGAACAGTCTGTGTCTATTTTTCAGACTGCTTGTGGACTGAAACTTATTAAAATCAACTTTACAGCCCATCAAACCAGAACTCTTCATCAACACCACAAGAAAAGCACTAGAAACTGAATCATAAGCACCCCTGGCCACCCCAACACAAACAACGGTGAAGCCCATTGGGGGGGAACACACACAAGCAGAACTGAACTTACATCCAGAAATTGTTTTTATAGAATACCGTTACAGGGAACCATTTTTATACAGCTTATGTTCCCACATGGACACATTTTAACAGCACAACCACCCACTGAAACTGTAATATTTTAAGAACTTTATTACGAATGAATAAAGAGAAACTTTAGCAACTGCTCCAGATGTTTGCTGATCATTTGAGGGTTTCATAAAATTTCATGCTGAAGTCAAGAAAATAAGAATCATTAGAAAATTATTATTAGCAATTATTAAAGCAAACACTGGTATTCACTATGACCTCTTCAGCTGGTAATCACTTCAACTTGAGACTCGAGCTCAGCAGCTGCCACCTTCTGTTTCTTCTCTTCCTCCTGTTTCTCCTCCAGTGCAGGATCTGGGTACAGACAGGAGGTGTTGCCATCTTTCCATGTGACCACAATATTTCCTCCTTTGCTCTGCTCACTTGTGTCGCTATTGGACACATGAGGCTTGTTTCCCTGCAGTGGCATGTCTGATGCTGGGTGTGAGCTGTTTTCTTTGAGCAGCTCCTGATCTTCATTTTTCTGAAGCAGAGATGTTGCAGCTTTGTACTCGGCTATCTTCTTTCTGCTCCTGTTTGAGTTAGTACAGAAACCTTTGATATAATATATGGTATGTTCACTCTCAAAAAAAATAGCAGATGAATAACTTCGGGTCATACTTATTTGCCATGGCTCCCATTCCTAGCAGAAGAAAACCAACAAGAAGGCAGAGAAAGGCCAGTCCCAGCAGCACAAATGTCCATGTTGTTGCTGCAACACAGGGAGGGTAATTAAAAGAGACGTGTGATCCTTTTTTAATAGTTCATGCTCTAAACAACTCCACGTTATAAATACGTAAAAAAAATCCTTGATTTTCCTCCTTGGTTTGGTCCTCTCAATCTAAGGTAGGAAATCTAAAAACCTCCCTGCTCTCTTCCATATGAGAAAATCAGATGCACACTGCAGAATCAGTAATACAACCACGAGAGTTAAACAAGGGATTGTCAGTATTTTTTCGTATTTCAGTATTTTTGATGATCTGTAGATCAAAACAGAGGCATATCTATCGATCTGCCCTGTTTCCCTGATTTGAAGATGTGAAAATGTAATTCATTATTTTTGGACAATGACATGAAAGTATTTTCTACATGACAGCATTACATCATAACAACACTAGCCTCTTAGTCAGTGCATTTTGCTGGATTCTTGAATGTTCTCTTTCTTACTGAAATATGTGGTATCAACATTTTTGCAAGTTGCCAAATGTGTAAATTAACACTATTTTGTCCGAGTCACAGCTGTTCTCCCTGACAGCCTAATGAGTAATGAAAATGAACCAGTGACAAGACCCTTGTGGTCTTGTTCACCAGCATGAGGCTGAGAAGGTGCTGAGCACAATTCTTGCTCTGAGCTTTATCATTTAGCTTTTTTTCCCTAAAAATTTCAGTTTTCTATATGAAAAAGCTTTTAGCTTACGATGTCTCAGAGAAGAGAAATATGCAGATTAGCCAAAGTACAAAGTATCCAAAGTACAAAGTATACACATCAATTTGGATCAAGAATTCTAGTAGGAGCAGCACTTACGGTCCTCCGTGCGGTAGAACCAACGTAGATACTCTCTTTGTTCCTTTGTCATAGCTGTCAGCGCTCTTGTTTGCTCTTCATCCTCGTAAGTCCAATCATCAGAAGCTCTCCTAAGTCCTTAAGAGGACACACAGACAGACCCCACAGAAGCTTTTATTGTCAAACACAAATGTAGCAAGCTAAGATTTTCAGTATCATAGCTCTTAAAATTGTCCCTGCATTACTAATAATAAAGTGGTTGGAGACTTGAGCTAGGGAGGTAGCTTTTTTTCAGCATCTACTGATCGGAAGGTTACTGGTTCAATCCCTGGCAAGTATCCTTGAGCAAGCGACTAACCCCATATTGCTCCTCGATGCATCCATTGGTGTACAAATGTTTGTTAGGAAGTACTATCAAGCTTAGAATAAAGTGAATATGTCATACTTTGAGTACTCTGGGAGAGTAGATAAGTGCTATATAAGAATCAGATCATTTACCATTTACTTGTGTTGTTCATCAAAGATACCCTTCTGAATGTAATATATTTGGATTTTCTTAGTGATAAACTGAGAAGATTTTGTTGGCCAAAGATTCAGGTCACTGTGACCTTAGTCCTCAAACACCTTCTAACACAAGTCTCATCCACACAGTCACACACACACATTCATTCAACTCTTATCTATACCAAAGCACTATGATCTAACAGTCACCCTCTAATGCATACATCAGGACAACTTGGGATTCTGTATCATGCCAGAGGATACTTTTGACAAATACAAAGTACGCTATGTGGATACAACTTTCCAACTGCTAGTTGACTCATGACAAGGGTGTGCTACATTGAGTTTTCTTTGCATTTCTATCTTTACTGCAATAAAAAACACACATCACTGATATGTACATTAACAATGTAATAACAAGCTAAATTTAGACAAGGTTAGTGAAAGAAATTCACTGAATTTTAAATGAGCTCTACCTTCATCAGCTGAAGAATTAAAGTGATAAATGAACATATTAATATAATACTGCATGTTAACTACTTCTTGGTATTTCAATATATTTTCATGAACTCACATTATTGCACTTTCACTTTAAATTTGTCTGAGCTCCTTCTCTACTTATATGTTAATGTGTTGTGAATTGCTAAAGCAGGATTTACGGTCTGCCCACGTACATGCTTTCAGTCGCATGGTGGGGGTTCCACCCACCCTAGATGCATTCCCGTGCAGTCCTCTAATATTCTGACTGCATGTTGTTTGAAGCGGATGACAAAGTGTCTGCCAAATGTAGACATCCAACATAAAAAGCACAGAGAGGGGCTTCGGTGGACATTTTCATTGTTTTTAATTCTCCTTGTGTGTTAGAACTTGCCTGCTGCTGGCTGACAAACCAAAAACTACAAGAGCAACAGTGGCCCGCAGACCAATTGTTACACACAGACAGTTTGTATACAGTTTGTATACTGCCTCCATCTGACAACAGAGGCAGACTGCAGGCAGACAGGCGGGCCCTGGACTAAAGTGGGCCGTGAACGCACTGTCTTTGGTGGACCATAAATCCCGCTTCAGTGTGAAGAGTGTGCAAAGAACAGAAAAGCTGCTTTCTGTTCAGTAACTACTGAGTCTTACTGAGCCTTTCCTGGCAGATGTCCCCCTGATCCAGAGATCTCCACTTTGAGTGTTTGCTGTGTTGTGTGAGAATCGCATGCTGGCCATTGTGTGACAGAAGCATTGATAGCTTTCTACTGATTAGTTGGTCCCTGTCACAGTCCCATATTAACCAAGCAGCATCCACCTCAGATTCATGGCAATCCTGGGTGTGCACTGGCCCGCTGTGCTGGGCTGATAGACACCTAGATGATGCAACACACATCAGCATGTCCTGATTGATCCAGATCCACTGCTGATATTCAGAGTCTAGGTTGCACTTCTTCAGATGAACTTCACCTGTATCTGCTGAATCTTCCAGACACAGGCTGTGCTCGGTGTTGTGGATCATGAATGCTTTTGCCCCTGCAGGTGTTGACAGTGTGACAACGTTAAATACAGACCACTTGAAAAATGGCAAAAATTCATATTTTGCATGGTTGCATCTTAACAAGGTTCCAAGTAGAGTTTCAACATGCAACAAGAAGAAATAAGAATGAGACAAAACATTTTTTGAGCATGCAATTTATTGAAAACAATGCTTAAACTGAAACAGGCTGTTGTACAGCTGATGAAAAGTTTAGGACCACATGTGTTTAAAAACCAAATTTGTGCAAAAATTGTCATTGTCATTTTCTGTCAGGTAGTTACACTTTCATGACGTTTTGATAGAAAAGGCAAAAGAACTTTCCCTTTTTTAATGTGGTCGGGTTGTTGAACTGCATAAGCAGGGTTTCTCACAGCAGGCCATCACTGCTGAGGTGGGATGCAGTAAGACAGTCATTTGGAATTTCTTAAATGATCCTCGAGGTTATGGAAAAAAATTTCATCAACACTGAGCCGGAGGATCCAATTGGCTGTCTGTCAAGACACTGGACAATCCTCGACTTTCTACGTGCCACAGTGGAGGGGGCGCTATAATGGTCTGGGTTTTTTTTTTTCCTTCAGTGGAACAATGAAGCTTCAGGAGATGCAGGGATGTCAAACGGCCGCTGGCTATGTCCAGATGTTGCAGAGAGCATCCCTCACGATGACTGAGGGCCCTCGTCTGTGTGGTAACAATTGGGTTTTTCAACAGGACAACATCACTCTTTTGGACTATCCTGCTTGTTGCTCTAATCTAAATCCAATTGAGAACCTTTGCGGATGGATGGCAAAGAAAATTTAAAAAAATGGACAACAGTGCCAGATATTAGATGCCCTTCCTGTAGCTGTCTTTACCACTAGGAGAAATGTTCCCACTCACCCCACTGCATGCCCAAAAAGGTTTTGTCTGATTCCCATTCCCATTTCTTCTTGTTGCATGCTGAAGCTCTACTTAGAACCTTGTTACGATCCAACCATGCAAAATATGATTTCTTTGGCCATTTTTCAAGTGGTCTTCAACTTTTGATCAGGACTGTATATATTAAATTATATATTTATAAAATCATTTCTAAATGTATTTGAATAACACGTTTATTTACCTGACAGGAACAGCAACAGTAAGATCCTGGCAACAACCATATCTAAAATAGACAGAGTAAAGTGATTCTTTCAAAACACTCAGTAGATGCTGTTTAATATAATGCCAAGTGCAATAATACCATCCTGTTAGTATCAAAGATACACTGACTGTACATTTATTTTTTAGCAGTACATTTCATTTAGATGCACAACATTTCATCTCTTTTATCTTCCTTAGGGGTGGCTGTAGCTCAGGAGGTAGAACAGGTCATCTACTGATCGTATGTTAGTGGTTTGATCCCTGGCTCCTCCAGTCTGCATGTCAAGTATCCTTGGGGAAGACACTAACCTCAAATTGCTCTCCAATGCATCCATCGGAGTATGAAGGTATATGAATGGTAGTTAAGAAGAACTAAGAAACTTAGAAGACAGTGCTTTTGTGATTGGGTGAATATGGTATGTTGTATAGAGTGCTCATATTAGTCCATTTACCATTACATTCCTTATGTCACACATTTAATCTTTTGTGCCACTGCCAGGAGGGTTATGTTTTGTTGTGCAATGACAGTAAAGCTATTCTATTCTATTCTATTCTATTCTATTCTATTCTATTCTATTTTAACAATTTCAGGTACTTCTATATATTATTCCAAGAAAAAAAATCTGAGAGCAAAGACTACACTAACTATGTTTTTTATACATGTTTACATGCAGATAAGAGAGAGCCAGCACAGTGACAGATTTATTCTGGTCAACCAAGAGGAAAATTAGCACACATCCAGACAACCTGTTGCTAGCAGTACATAGAGAACAGTGGTGAATGTTATTTCCATAGCCAGTAAAAAAAAACATAAAGCACATTTGTATAGTTTTCACATACATTCAAAACAACTTTAGTGCTTGACTGACACATTTCAGTTAGCAGGCGTCACCGGAATCATCATAAAAAATAAATAAAAAACAACATTTCAAATAATATCAATTTTTTTCTATATAAAACCACCTAATGTATGGGCCAAAGAGACAAGGTTTAGACCATATGCCAAGATTGCTCACTGGCCCAAACAAAGTGATGAAGCAATACAAATGTTCAGCTGGATATGCTTTCATCCATGCAACTTTGAAGTAGCTGTGTCAGAAATCATTTCTCTGTCTGGCTCAAGGCAAACAAATCCTTTTGTAAAGATCCATTTGAACAAGCATGTCCAAGTCTCTGTAGTACAATAGTTAATAATTGATCAACAAATCGATTTACTCAAAACCTGGTTACAGCAAGATTATTATGCTAGTTTAAATATATAAACACTCCCGAGTCACTCTAACCATCAGAAACCTCGAAGCAGAGGCCGAGGGGGAGGTGTGGCAGCAATTTTCCACTATTAATCAACCAAAGGCCAAGACAGACTTTAATTTATTTGAAAACCTGATGCGTCACCTTGCTTACCCTAGCTGGAAAACACAAAAAACAGTCTTATTTGTTATCATCTAACGTCCACCTGGGCCTTACACAGAGTTTCTGTCTGATTTCTCAGACGTTTTATCTGATTAATGCTTATCTCAGATAAAATCATTTTTGTGGGTGATTTTAACATCATTGTAGATGCTAAAATTGACAGCCTTAACATGTCATTTAATTGGTTATTAGACTAAGTTGGCTTATTTCAAAATGTAAGAAATGTAAGAACCCACCTACCACTTTAATCACACTCTTATCTTATTTTAATGTTGCCAAAGTGCTCCCTCGTAGGAGGTCATATGATTGTTGGGTTTTTCTCTGTAAGTATTATTGTAGGGTCCACCTTACAATATAAAAGGCCTTGAGGTGACTGTTGTTGGGATTTAGCGCTGAACTAAATTTACAAGGTTCAGCAGCTAACCTCTCCCTGTCATCCTAATTTAAGTTAATGTTAGGGTAATGTAAGGTAATGTTTTTTAATGTATTTATCATTCTTCCCCTTTTTATTGCTTCTATCAGACTACCCAAAATGTTTTGTTTGTTGGTGCTGTTTGACTGCAAAGAAGTCTTATTTTCAGCACGTCTGGATCACTTGCACACATGCAATACTTACTATGATTCTGATAAAACATGTTTCTCTCTTCAGAACTAGTCTGTGGCACAAAAAGAAATAACGTTTTGGTAATAACAAGCAGCTTTTTTCTTTCTTTTTGCTAACAGCTGGTAATAAACTGTGAAACAACTTTACCCCTCACAGTAACAGGCTGGTTACACTTATATAAATCACAAGAAACAGTCTATATTAACTGATCCCTTCATTTACTATTTAGTTATTTTTTAGGGTACTTACTTTTGTAATGCTCCAGCTCTGGAAGAAAAAAGGAGAGAGTATCTTTGTGCTATGTAGGCAGAAGGCTAAAAATGAGACTTTCCAAAGTGAATGGGGAGGAGACTGCATAATGTATCATTACTCCACCTTCTTTTTCTGAATGCTGATTGCATTAAAGCCCATAAACAGAAATACTGTGATATTTTGTTGAATTATTAAACAAAATTATAATTCAAAGCTGAAGCTGCTTGTTGTTCTGCTATAACTCAGTTATGCTGTCCTCTTAATCTTTGATATGAATACTAAACTCATTCTCGCAAAAGTACCGCAAAGTCTTTAAACCAAAGTTCAGATGGTTGCATTTCAGGTCTTTGACCCTGTTGCATAGTTACTATTTATATGACCCCGTTGCAACCTTGGTTTTTCTGTTTGTAAAGGTACATGACTCATTGGTCAAATGACTGTGGGCTAACTGCTAGCTGTAAAAAGAGTCATTTTTATAGCACACTTGTGATGAGGTGAATAACCTCTGTGTCAGGAAAGAAAATGACATCTTGTTGTGTATCTGAAAAGATTCTGGATGGTATATTGTTGGGTGTTTCTCCCCTTTTTTACTTACCATGTGTTTACACTATGCATTTAATCATTAGTCATTCATTTCTGGCTCTCCTCCACAGCAGGTCTTTTGTCTGGTCTTTCTCCCCTCAGCAGATGGGTGCTCCTTTCCTAAGCCAAGTTCTTCCGCAGGTTTCTTCCTGTTACAAATGGATCATATGATTCTTGGGGTTTTCTCCGTTTTCTTTGTATAAATTGTAGGGTTACAAGTGCTTTGAGGAGATTCTTGTGGTGATTTGGTGCTATACAAATAAAACTGAGTTTTATGTGAGGCCTGGCCTTAAGGAAGGACAAAAGGTCTTGTACTGTTTAGCTAGGCAGAGAGAAGCTGAGAAAGAATGTGCAGCAGATTAAAGCAATTAAAGATAGAGATCAAAATGTGCTGGGAAGTGAAGAGCATGTGTTTAGATATGGGAGTACTACTTTGATGAACTGAAAGAGAGGAGGACAGTTACAGAATCAGAAAAGGAGACAGTTGATTTTAAATATCTAAGTAATAAGGAAGTCAAATTTAATTTATATTGCACTTTTTACAGAAAATTAATAAATCACAAAGTGCTTCACAATAAAATATTTTTGGTTGATA
>VUQR01022719.1:0-24215 GCA_015108515.1 Hemichromis elongatus
AACCATTACCAATTGCAGAGAGGGAGATGGGAAGAGATGAGAGACACTTAGATGTGCTGGAGAAGGAGAAGAGGGGAAAAGGTAGGGGTAGGGAAAGTATAGGAAAAAGTGGAGAGTGGTGGGGGGAATGAAAGAGAGGAGCCAAAAACAGGTGGGGGAGGAGAAGCACAGAGAGGAAGACCTTGCAGTGGTTCAGGATAGCACCTGAATGTACGTGAAGGCATGTGTGTAGATGGAGAGGGAGGGAGATGTCCTGCAGTACCCGCAAAAATGCATGACAACAGCAGAGTGATTAAAAGAGGGCAAGCAGAGGAAGGCAAAGCAGTGTATGGATGTAAAACAGACACACAGCTGAGCTGAATGGCAAATGTGCCGCTCAGGTGGGGGGAAAAGAAGGCTTTGCAGGCAAGTGTGTAATGTATGCGCGCGTGTGTGTGCAGGGAGAGAGGAGAGAGAGCGCAAATTACGTATGTGTTTCTGGTGTGCAGCCATTTTTTTTCCCACCAGCTACCTCATCAAAGGATGTAACCACAAGGCTTCACGCTGTTCCATCCATATCGTCTCCCTCCCTCCCTTCCTCGCACCCCCCCTTTCTCTCTGTCTCTCTCTCCTCTCGTGCACTCCCCAGTGCTGAGGAGACCCCAGCAGGAGAAACTGAAGCACTGCAGCATGGTAAAAAAGCACTGCGGTCACATCCCCTTTTAGTGCGGTGTCACACCACGCTCTGTCCTCCCCCCAACTCCCCCTTTTCCACTGTCACTGCACCTCATGCTCTGACTCTCCTTCTGCCAGGAGAACAGAAGATGTGTGTGGGTGTTTGTGTCTGGATAGTGGCACGGGGTTGGGTAGAGTACGAACAGATATGAATAGCAGGAATTACATGAATGGATGCAAAGGAAGCAACAAAAAAAAAGGAAAAGAAAAAGGGTGTGTATGCAGAGAAAACGGGGCTCTGAGCAGCTCTGAGACAGCTTAATCTAATGAAAAATATGATGTAAGCGATAAGAGAGTCGGAGGGGGGAGGTCACCACACATCAAAAATAATAATAACAATGACAAAGCTCACCAGTGGCCAATTCCCAGAACATGAATTAAAGAGCCAATCAATTAAGGAGGCATAAAGGAAATGGCCAATCAACCGGAGGCATCTCCTCCACTCAGCAACACCAGTGGGGAGATCTCCAGGGGCTGACCAATCCACAAATACCGCAGCACCAGCACCCCCGAGGGGGGTCTTGAGCCTTGTGCATATTGGTCAATCACCCCTGCTAGAAGCATGCGGCAGCAACTGCTCCCTTTCTTTTCAGGAACGGAAACGTAACCCCGGTAACGTTTGTTTTAATGACAGAGGACCGGTGTGTGTGTGTATGTGGGGGGGGGTCATTTTAGCTGAATGGAGGTAATTAATACATTTTCCTGTAATAGAGCTCTGAAAGCTCAGTCAGTGTCCATGACTAAAATATTTTCTGCCCACAGGATGATGAGGGTTGACTTTTCCTTTTTTGTTTTTTTTTTTAATCTTTTTGGATATATCTGGGTGATTGATACAGGATGCAGGGGAAAGGAGGAGCGATGAGCGATGGAGGAAGAGGTGCTTCAAGGAGAGGTCGCAACAATCCTGAAACAGCACTGAGCACAGGGGGGCGAAGGCACAGGATAGTGTGTCATGTCGGGAATGAACTCTATTTTTGGACATGGATAAATCTGAGCTAACATCCTTCAGTATTCAAACTTGGAAATCAAGTTCTTGGAGCATTTGCATCAGAAGCAGATAGCTTCATCCCCCAAACCTCCCGTCTCTCTCTTAGGTAATTTAAACCTGTCTCCTCCTAATTAATGACACTGCCCTTCCTGCATGATTAGGACCATTATGATCCAGCAGTGCAGCGATGTGGTACATGAGGCCAGACAGACAATACGAGGTATTACTGGACTAATTTCTGACCTGTGAACTATCCAGTGATTAGACATAAAAACAGGGCAAGGTTAAGTCACAGATGGGAGTCTAAGTAGGTGGGGAGTAGGGCAAGAAGTTTTAAAGCAGAGCTATAAAAACAAGATGGCACGAGAAGAAACAAGATGAAAGGTGATCTCGAGGTGAGCCTCAAGGTCAAGGAGTGGAAGGAAAGAAGTCATAAAAGACCGGCTAGGCTCAATCAGGTGGTAAATCAGATGAAAGACTGGTGGAAAGTTCTTATAACGGAAGACAGGAAGAGAGAGAAACCATCAAAGTCTAGTGGAAGAGGAAGGGTCAGAGGCAGGGACACACACGCACGCACACACTAAACCCAGGACACGACAGATCAGTAATTCAATCACTGCCTCAAAATAGATTATCCCCCCCCTATTGCTTAAACAGCAGCGCCCTCCTTTTCAAGCCCCATCACTACTCTGCCAATCGTATCAACCGACAGCATGCCACCGTCTCTGGAGTTCTTCTTCTCTTTTTTTTTTCTTTTTTGTGCTAAAATCGAAGGGGGTGTTTTCTGGGTTACCCTTAATCTAAAAATAGCACCAGCTGTAGATTTATAATGCAAGATGTGGGGGGCATAAAAAGAGAGTGTAAATGGAGGAAAAGAGGTAGAGTTCCCATTAGGAGAAGAGCACGTTGGAGCTAGTTGGCAGGAAAAGGAATGCATGTGCTGGATAAGTGACGGCAGAAGAGGCATTATGAAACCAGAGACTTTGTGTGTAATGCAGTGGAACGTGGCGGAAGCAGATTGTCAGAGTATAGGTGAAGTGGCGGCGTGGTGGGTTGTAGGGGGAAGGAGGAGAAGAAGAAGACCACGTCTAGACATTTAACTGCCCCGCTAGACTTCCTGGATGAGACGCCATAACCTTCCAGTAGTTCCACACCAGTAATCCCCCCACCCACCCTTTACATCTTCCTCACAGCATCTTCTCCTCTGTGTGTTTGTGTGTCAGCCCTCTCACCCTACTCCTATGGTGCCTTTATCAAACCTCCATTTCAGGCCTTGACACTTACCCAGTGCTGCCACGATGAGCAAGCACGTAACATAAACACACACACACTAAAAGCACATGCAGGTAGAACAAATGCATGCCTGTAAATGCGCAAAAGCAGCACACACATGGAGTTATTTACTCATGCAGACAGACACAAAATGATGCAGAGAGGAATGCACATACACACACACACACACACAGATGCACACACACAGAAGCGTGAAACTGCTCTGATCTAGTGGTGTAGATGGGGAAACACCCACCATTTGTGCAATGAAGGATGTTAGGAATAATAAAATGGAACAATTCTGAGGCGTCATATCAGTGGCTAACACTAAATCAGACTGAATTTCTCTTATTGCAGCTAGAGGGAAAAATAATAATTAAAAGAAAAGAACATATCCTGATTTCTCCACGTACTGATTTTAAAAAATGAATCAGGATACAGAAATATTTTGCAGATATTGTGGGAAAGAAAGGATACTTGTTGAATGCAGGTTAGAGGCTGTATTTTCGCCTTTTTTTAAATCCAGGCCAATAAAAACCCTCTTGATTTTAGGCGGATAAAACGCAGAATATAAAGCCACCATAAAAATACAGACATATACACAGACACGGTTAATACTCACTTGCTTTTGGTTCTGGTTCGATTCGAGTGCGCGCAGAAACACGCACATCAAGCTTTAAAAAGATCAATCAAAATGTAGTTTTCTTTGTTAGATCGCTCTTTCTTACGATTTCACAGAGTATCCAGTTTCTCGCAGGCATTCAGCTGATCTGTTTTGGGTTTTGTTTGTTTTTTCTGTTTTTGTGGGGGGTTTCTTTTTCCTCCACACGATTATAATAAATCAGAAATAGGATTGCGCGCGACTGTTGCTTGAAATCTTGTTTTGATAGCGTTATTGCCGAATGTTACTTAGAGCTTATGGTCATGCTGATGATGGCACGGGATGAGTCTTTCGGATGAAATGAAGCAGAAGTCCCCCTGAAAAACAAAAATCTGTCTTTTGGCTATTTCCCCTCGATTTCAGAGCCCCTCTCCCACCTTTGTTATTGCCAAAAACAAAAATGCCAGCCTTTGTTACAGTGTCTCTACGCTTCCAGGCGCAGGGTGTAGCTACCATTCAGCTCTTCCTCTGTCTCCCCCATCCAAATGTTTCAGTGGAGATGCAGCCTGTAGACACCTCGCTCTCTTTGCCTTTCCCTCTCTTGTGCCTCTCTCTGTTCCTTTGGAGGAGCGTCACCTTCTGCACTATTTTTTTCCTCAGACGATACATGTGGGCGGATTAGAGAAGAAGACAGAGGGGTGGGAGGACCCCGGTGAATACAGAGGCTAATTTCTCATATGGCTGCTGAACTTTATAAATACATATGCTTGGGAGAGAGTGAGAAAAAAAATACACGCTGGCATTAAAAAAAAGAATAAATGCGCTGATTTATTGTCATCTATTTAACTGCCTCTTTTTCTCCCCCCACCCAATTTCCCCCTCCTCTTCCCCACTTTAGCCTGGAGCCCACACACGCTCACTCTGCTGGACGGACGCACAAACACCATTTTGTCTACAGGTTCGCAGCCTTGACTCTGCCTTGGCTGACATCAGCAGTCATGTGGTACAATGTGGTAGATTATGTGACAAAGTATGTCTGAAAACAGTAATAAATATAATACGAAAAATAGGCTTTTTTTTAATCTATGCTATCATACTTTAAAAGAAAATCTCTTGAAATAAGTAAAGCTGCATTAAGATTATTACCTATATGTATGTCTGTATTATTCTTTAAAGTGTCTCAGGATTAACAAAATGATTTTTTAGTGAATGTTGGACGAAAAAAACTGCTTTCTACCTGCTGCTTTTGCAGGAAGATTAATGGTGCGTGGAGACGACTTCTAGCAAAAGTACAGAGATCAGCAGGCTATGGTAATGATGCACTTATTGGCAGGAAACTGTCAATGTGTGCTGCATCATCTCATCAAACTTAGAAGGGAGAAAAAGTCCTTTGACCACAAAATATTCCTGTAAGAGCAAAGTGCAGACAGATAAGCAATGGGCTAAGGAGACAAAGGAAGGTGGGAGATGTTTAAAGATGTTTAGTGCATTTTTTTGTGGCATTTAACACTAAAAACTGCAACATTTGATCTCCAATGTGATAGTTTATTCAATGCAGTCTGTGCAAGGAAAAGGGGATTTATGCTGAAAGCAGCGTGTGAAATTTTAAAAACAGGCTGCTTTTCTGAACAGCAAACCTGAGTCTTTTTCCCCTTTTTCTTTCTCCATTTATTTGAAAAATGTAAATGATAAACGCAGGAGCGATTTGTGTCTTGCAAAGCTACTTTTAAGTCCTTTTAAAATTAAGTCACCCTTTACGAAGCTTCCAGATCTCAGCACAAAATCTAGAAGCTGCTTTTGCCTGCCTCAGGGAACACTCCTTCATTTACACCTCCAAGAGCCCTGCGGCATCATCTCAGATCAGTCAAACGTTTAATTTACAGAGGTGTCAAACTCCTCTACACCACAGTTTTTTTATTTTAAAACCATCTATAGCACTTCATGTATTGGCAGTACTATGAGTCTTTGGCCAAGACAGCAGCAGCTTTATTGGACTTTACTGGACTTGGCTATAAGCCAACATTTGCATGTTAACATGCTCTCAGTAATGATGCTGGTGTTTAGCACGAAATATCTACAAAATTCATAATTTTAGCATTTAGCCTTGTTTATTCCATCTGCAGTCATTTCTATTTGGTGGCACAGCTCTGCTGTGGGACTTTCCCACCCTTGCATAACTATGCATGGACAGCCTGAGGCAGGGAGGGAAGCAACAGGAGGGGCATTTCTGGGATTTTTTAAAAAAGGGTTGGCAAAGGGAGGAATCAACAAGAAATCAGAGAAGTCTATGAGAAATAAACAGTAAACTAAATCTGTTTAATTGTACCAAGTGGTTGAAATATATATGAACTGTCAGAGAATAGCAGAACACATAGGCTTTCGTTAGTGTACCTAAAAGTCGTCCTATCTTTTAGGCCCTATTAAGTTATATAGCTATTATTAAAACAGTAGCTTTTACACATTATTTAGCCTATTACAAGTATAAGTTTATTGTATAATTCACAAGATATTTTACTGTAAATTCAAACAAATCTGTGCTAATTAAAAGGCCACCAGGGGCAGATTTTGAACTGACTACATGGTAATCCATTGTGCCGTAGCTAAAATAATCCAGTCTGGACTAAAATAGTAGAAAAATCACCCATCAGACTCTTGTACTTCTTTTGGCCGCTTTCTTTAGGGTTCGCCACAGTGGATCGTCCCCTCCATCTTCTGTCCTAGTGTCCTCCTCTGTCACATCATCCCTCTACATGTCCTTCTTCACTGCAATCACAACATCCTTTTTCCACTACGTCCACCATCCCTCTTCTGCACGTGTCCAAACATCTCAGCCTTGCCTCTCTAACTTTGTCTTTAACATGTTCAACCTCTGATGTACTTATTTCCAATTTTGTCCATTCTGGTCACTCCTGAAGAAAATTTTAACATATTCAACCACTGCCACCTCCAGCTTGGCCTGCTGTCTTTTTGTCAGTGCCGTACGTCACAACAGATCTCACTACCATCTTATAAACCTCGACTTTCACTCTTCCTGCTACCCTTCTGTCACAAATCACCCCTGACACTCGTCTCTACCAACTCCACTCTGTCCACACTCTCTTCGTCACCTCTCTTGTGCATTGTCCATTGTTTTGGATGGTGGAGCATTCGTAGTCCTCGCACCTTCAGTGCTACATCTGTCTACACATGTTCTGTTTCGCTTCTGCTGATTTTCATTCCTCTTTTCTCCAATGCATACCTCCAGCTCTCCAGACCATCTTTCAACTCCTCCCTACTCTCAATATAGATTACTGCATCATCTGCAGACTGAGTCTTGCCTGACCTCATCTCTCAGCCTGTCCGTCAACCCTCGCGTAATCCCACCCCCACCTTGAACCAATAGGCCACATCTACCACACCTCACCACTGTGTGACTGTCTCCATAAATGTAACCAAACCAAACAAAATACTAGCATGGCCCAAAGTCAAAGAGCTACTAAGCTAAAACCTAATGTGCCAACTATGTCCAATAACAACAAGACTATCAATCACTGCTCATCAAGGCACCATTTTCTGCTTTCAGTTCAAAGTGAAGCCTCTCTTTGTGGCCAGAACAGACGAGCAGGAAGTCAGCCACGGAAAGTAGCTGACACTGTTTCTTCATCAACCTGCATAAATACTGAATGCTCAACTTTGTCCATACTAAGAGTGAGCATTAGTCATCACAGACACTCTCAGTCAATCTCTGGGCGGCAGCATACCGCAGCTCATGCATAAGGAAGCAGGTAGCAGACCTGAGCATACATCGTGTGGACGAGACAAGATTTCCTGCATTGAGAGAGAAACTGTGAGAAAACCCTTAATTTCATAAGTTCAACAGAGTTTCTAGTAATCTATTAAGGAGTTATTGTTCCTATTGCAGAGGAGGATGTTGAGCACTTTACGTAGTTAAAAAATTAAAGAGGGCAGGACCAAAAGCCTATATATAGCGGTGTTTGCACATATGCATATAAAAGAAGAAAAAAAAAAGACTGCTGGTCTTCAGAAAACAGAGATGAAGATGACAAACGTGTCCACTCAATCAGGGCTTCCCGTGTTCAGAATGAAAAATAAAACCTCCCGAAGCGATTTTAAGGCGTTTGATGCATTTTATGTTCGGTGGTTCAATTAGTTCTGGTAAGGGAACGAGACGAAGCACACAAATCAAACACTGCAGAGCTGCTGTTTGTATGCTTTGTGGGACCGTGCACCAAATGTCAACAACAGCCACAGCAAAGTGCAGTAATTGGGAAGACTACAAGAAGCCTTTTAAAGAGTTATTAACTAGTGGCGTGTGAGCAACGGCAGTGATGCCTCCAGTCTCATAATGTGATTTATGAAATGAGTCAAAGCAGTCTTATTACCATGGTGTTTCCTACACTGCTGTTAATATCGCCTCGAGCTGACTTCTTTCTATTGTTTATAGGGCAGTGTGTAATTATCCGCTTGATTCAAAGTCTTTTTTTTTTTTTTAAACAGGAAAAAAAGCACTATTGTACTACTGTAGCTTTAAACGGTGTAATCTCACACACATGCGATACATATGATTAGAGGTGGTTTGCTTTTCTGGACATAAATCTTTACCTTTTTTTAAATGTTTTGGGCTCATTTCTGGAAATATGAGAAGTTGCACAGAGGTGAAAAGTGCCCAACGCATCAGTGTTTTGTAGCAATTACAGAAAAAGAATCTGTTGCATTTCTTTAACTTAAAATAAAGAAAAAGTATCTTGGTGTGGTTGTCTTTATTTCCCGTGTGTTTGTGTTCATTTGTCTAGACTATTGGTGCTTTTGAATGTATGATTTATGCGAAGTCTTCCACTGAAAAGGTGGAAAATCTCTAATCACATCACTGAATAGACAGCCTTCGCTTCTGTTAGCGATTATCTTATCCTCAGAAGTTAATAGACGCTATTTAACAGCCACCCCAGGAGAGAAATACTGATTAAAAGATAGTATTGTGCTAAACTTTATCAACACACCTTCAACAGTTACATTAAATCCAATGCAACTCGATGCCTCCCATAAAACCTGACTAAAAGTGTACATGGAGCGCTGCTTATTAATTTTTAAGGCATTAGTATTTAGACAGTTGAACCCCGGCCATCAAGTAATGGATTTTTTCCCCTAAAATTTAGCTGTTTGTACTTTTTAGTGAAGCTGATGTTTATAGATCCCCTTTTGTATAGTGTATACTGACATGTGGACACTGGGCAAGGCATAGCTACAAAGTTTGAACTGTCAGCATATGGAAAATGCTGCTTTATTACACAACAACCAGAAAACATATATATGCAGAAAAGAAAGTCATGCTACCATCTTGTGTCAACATATAAGGGCACACCGGCATCTGCTGTGCTGCCTGAAGCCTTCGCGCTACCTGTCAGAAACCCACAGAGAACCTAATTTAGAGCCCGGAGGCTGCAGACCGAGGCCGCGTGCTTCATTTCAATAAAGTACAGCGCAGAGTGCAGCGGCTCCCGGGCTGCAAATCACACTGACACACTGCTGGCAGGCAGGGGATTTCTTACTTTATCACCACGACATAGTAAAATAAAAAAATAAAAATAAAAAAGGCCTGGATGGGCGGGATTACGTAAGGAACTACTGGATTTGAGTAATAAATGATTTAAGCTGCACTTTTGGTTGCACTCACAGCAAACAGTAACGTTTGTCCTGTTTAACGGCTTTTCTGTGTTTTTTAGAGAAAAGGGGAACAATTCTTAATAATCATGAACTAAATGTGAGGCAGCAATTCATGTCTCGGCATTAGCTTGCAATAAATGTAACGACTTTTTCTTTTAAAGACAGTTTGCACTGCTCTGAACCTTCTGATGCTGTATTAGATTGTGAGGACAAAAAAAAATTGCATAGCTGAATTACACAGAAGAATCTTTTCTTTTATTTATACTTTAAAAACAAACATTTTTACAACCTTTGCATATAAAGACTCTGATCCGTAGGTCCGAGTCTGGCACACTGAGGAACAAAACTTCTTGATTTGCAACTCGATAAAGTCTTTCACAACCTGCAGCGATCTCCCCGGGAGACTCTGATGAAACCGGTCACTATCTGCGAAAGCATTTAACACACTTTTTGTTGCGCCAGATTCCACAAAGCCTCAGGAAAGCAACGCTTTTAAACAATCATAGGTTCAAAATCATTACGTTAAAAAAAAACCCCAAAAAACTCGTGGTTTCTTCTTAAAAGAATCCCAAACCTCTGATCACTTCAGCCAGCTCTGATCAGGAGATCATCTGTCCTCTTGTGTGCTTGTTTTGAATTTATAATCCTCAGTGATTCTTGTCTTTGGGAAGCTTGGCCTTTCTCTCACTCCTCTTGTCCAAGAATTTGTTTTTCCTGCTCGCTTTAATCTCTGCCTCCCACTGCTTTTTCACCAGCGTGTACAGCCTCATGGTGGCCTGTGCGTCTTGGACCTAGAGAAAGAAGCAGCAACAGACAAATATCAGCCCGTGTGTTACTAACATTGTTGAGCAATAACACACCGGTGCTTATACAAGTTGTTTTTACATGCTGCAGTACTGTTGAGTCAGTGATTTCCGTCCACTGTTGGAAAAAGCGATTAAAGTGACACGATGCTTTTGTAAGATGTTACAAGTGCTGAAATGCTGCAAATTGACCAGGTGGTTGCTAGGCAACGAGATGATATCATTCTATCTTGGGGCCTTGAGGGGTGACAGATATACCCGTGTGCCAACATTCAGTCACTCAACCTCTGATTATTTAAAAGGAGTTCTTGGAATGACTTACAGATGAATGTTCGCCCTCTTGGACCTTCACATTGAGGATTTTTCTACAAAGGAGTTTGAGCGAGGGTCGACCGCTCTAAAACAAAAAGAAAAACACCTCATCATCATCGGTTATAATTCATTTGCACATTCACTGCGTAAACTATTGAGACATTGATGACTGCATCATACCTTTACGATCGTCTTAAAGGGTTTATATTTCTGAGTATCTCTGATTTTCTTTTTCGGGTGATCCAAGAGCAGAATCTGAAACAGGAGATAGTTTGTGGCTGCTCACAATCAAGCTGTAAATATATCATTTGTTCCATTTCAGATATTACACCAATGCTACCTTTAGATCGTTGTGTATGGCGTGTCCAACCACTATTCTCCCTTCCAGGATGTTCGCAACCTCCTCCTGTACAATGTGCACATCTGCTCCTGCAGAGAGACAAACGCGAATGGAAAAACATCAGAAACAACACATAAGAAACAAAGCAAATACATAAAACTCTATTCACTTCCTCTTATAGACTTTCAGCTGTTCATAGCAGCTCATTTCGTTTCTCTTACCATCTTTGATGTCCTCTGGTCGGATGCCGCTGACAGCTGTCCTGTAGTCCGTTACCTTCTCTGTGGGCTTCACATATTTGTCATAGATGCACTTCCCAAACTGGTTCACAATTGACACACGCGCCAAGATGCTGTCCTCTCCATCAGGACCAACTCCCACCATCTCACAGTCAATTGCCACCGCTTTAGTGAGGCTTAAGGTGAATGACAAAGTGACAAGAAAGGAGAGACTTTACAATCATCGTTATGTGTCTCAATGTAAAGGCCCCAGTATACCAGATGCAAAGGTCGCTTTGCTCGCTGTAGCAGAACCATCTCACAGTCTTTATACCCACCATGAAGGGGCAGGAAGCTGCTGTGGTATTCTCCTGAATGACAGGTGTCAGCGGTCAGACAATATTGCTACATAAACACTGACACAGGAGGAGAAGTCGTCCAAACCGGAAGCTGAGACTTTGTCGAGTGTTCTTTTGCAAAGGTTTTTCCTACAAACTCAAGTTTTCACATCTCCTTCTCCGTATATCTGCATGTCTCTGAGATTTTGTGGTGGAATATCCTTAAAATGATGGTGAAAACCAACATGACTTAACACTCGCGTCAGAGACAGAGACAGGATGTGATGTCAAATCCGGCATGTGACACAGTGAGCATAATGGAGTCATAACTCTTGTGACCGAGCTGTGAATCCACCCATTCATCCTTCAGGGGTCACAGGTTTTTCCACAGCATTTATCTGTATTATTAATGATTTTCTACAGCAACGTCATGAGCTCTGAAGCTGTATTGACAGGCTACGCCACCACAAAGGATTTGAATTCTCTAAATTCCATCCAACAATTTATCCGTCTCCATATCCCGCAGAAAACAGGCAGAAACCAAGTTCACTCTGTCCAGTCAATTCACAAAAGCATCAACTTCATACAGAATGAGTCCCTAAAATAAGTAGATGTCTGATCTTTGACAGCTGATTTAGAGATTTTGCAGGTGGGGGGGATCGATAATTTACTTTGATTTTCTTATACACAAGGCACACAATGCTGTTTAAACAAACCGAGCCAGAGATATTAAAGTCTGAATGCTGGGAAGTGTGACATTCCCCAACTACGATGTTTGGAGTTTTTTTAAACATACAAATTTTCTGTTAATATTTCGTCCACTGTACTCTGAGAGGGGCTCTCACTGTACACTGATTGCACAGCTACTTACCCTTCAAAAGCGTTCTCCTTAACCAGGCTCTTCTCCGTGTCCTTAGCTGAGGCACCGTCCACACCCTTGGCCTTGCCCTGCTTCTTCCTCATGATCTCAGCTGCTTCTGCTCCCATTGTCGCCTCAATGTCATCCGGGTCCACGTCATCAAACCAAAGGTCCTCCCTGCAACAGCAGAGAATAAGATTATCAGACATAATTATTCTTGCTGAATAAATGACTCGACGTCGGTGCTAATTTATACATACTCTGTGGGCTTCGTCTCCTCAGATTCAAGCTTTTTCTTCTTAGCTGCCTGTTGGCTGTTTGGCTTCCCGCTGTCCCGCTCTCTTTTTGGAGCAGTAGCATGTTTAGTCTTCGAGGCATTCGACACCTTGGAGCTGAGCTCAGTCTCACCGGAGACAAAACTCTTAGGAACATTTTTCTGCATCGCTTTTTTCTCAGTGTCACTCTGGTTTGGTCCAGCATTGTTCTTAGAATTCATTTTAGAAGTATTTTCTTGAGCCTTCTTTGGCAAGAAGCCGTTCTGATGTTTCGGTACTGCTGGCGACTTCTTCTCTGACTGACTGGCCTTCAACACCTGAGGGGAGAAAAAAGCAGGAGGTAGTATTAAACACAGACACACAAAAACCAAAGCGTATGAAAGGACATGGATGAGCTCAACCTACTACACTCACTAACCTCTTGAAGTGCTTTCCAGTTGGCAGAAAACTGCTGGGAGTCTTTTGGAGGAGCAGTTTGTGGAGCTGTAGGCTTTTCCTGCTCCTTGTTTGCAGGCGCTGAGTAAAACCACTGCCTCTCATTCTTTTTTAATATACCATTTTTCTTTTTAGGTTTCCGCTTACGTGCTTTAGCGGGAAAGTGTTTTTTCTGTTTCTCCACCTTAGACATTATGGTCACCGATCTATCTCATGTATCCTCACCTCCTTATTTTTTTCTCGGTGAGGTGTGTGAAGCCACGCTGGCTCGTCAGAGGTCCGTCACATAAGTTGCCAAACAACTTCAGACAGAAAGAAATGTCTCCCCCAGACTAAGCGTACCTTTCGGCCGAAACACGAGCATTATTGAGGCACGTCCATGAACTATACATAAAATTGATCACTGGTAAAACTTCACTCACTCCGAAGCCATGCTGTAGAGTGTTTTTCCTCGATGTGCAACGGTGGAAATATGTCCGTCACAAACATGACGTCGTGCTGTAGCGCAAGTGTGTCATTTCAGTTAGACATGAAAACAATGAAAAAAAAAATCTACGACGGTCCTTTTGCTCTAAATATATACACGTAAAATTCTATATTTATATTAAGTTAAAAAGTTATTTGTTGAGGCTTGTTTTGTGAGCAATTCAAAGGCGGAACTAATATTTTAGAGAAGGTTTCGCATCGTTCTGAGGAAAAGTGATGGACCTTATCGGAAGGCTTCAGAATAGCACTAATATTAAAAAAGATAAAGCACAGTGGGTTTTGATAGACGTATTAAACCCATATTGTATTGCTTTGGATAATCATCAGGCATATAATTAACGTGGTAATTAATGTTAAGCATCTGATAAAGTTAGCGTTTAAAGGAGATAAGAAAAAACGTATTTCCAGGTATGTAACTTCATTTTGAGGCCTGAATGTTTTATTGCTGTCTCGTTGCTCTCCCTCACGTTTCTGTCTGTGTTTTGTTTGTAGGTCATGGTGGAAAACTCTCCATCTCCTCTGCCAGAGAGGGCCATTTATGGGTTTGTTCTCTTTCTCGGATCACACTTTGGCTTCTGTAAGTGAAATATCGCGCCCCCTCAATCCAAAACACAAACAGGTGTTCAAGCAACGCATGTCTGTAATACTCACGGCGTCTCTCCACAGTTCTGTATTGCTTATGGGCTTTCGTGCCAGAGGAGTGGCTTCATTCAATTGGGCTCACTTACTGGCCTCAAAAGTAAGTAGACCTGCTCTAAGGGATACATGGATCACTGGGGAAGCACCTGCACAGTTTCATGATAGTGTCAAATGTGTGCTCTTTGTAGGTACTGGACTCTTGCGATGCCAATCTATTTGCTGGTCACAATAACAGTCTGTTTCATTCTGTTATTCGGTGTGAATATGAGCAACACAGCACCACTTGACTCTGTGGACAACATCACAGGTGAGGACGCCGCACTGTTCAGACTCTGACTGCCTAGTTAGGTTAGCTAACATTTAGAGTGAGAAGAAGAAGAAAACTAAGATTGTACTGCATGAGAATGTACATATAAACAAGCTGAAAATAAAATACCCTTCAGTATATTACACTCACTGGCCATTTTATTAGGTGCAGCTCGCTCATACCCGGTTGGATGCCCTTTTGCCTCAAACACTGCCTTGATTTTTTATGGCATAAATTCACCGAAGTGCTGGAAACATTCTTTGCAGATCTTGATCTGTAGCATTGCACAGTTACTGCAGATTTGTCAACTGCACATCCATCTTGTTCATCCAATCTCTTGTTCCACAATACTTCAAATGTACTCTATTGGATTGAGATCTGGTGACTGTGGAAGCCATTTGAGTACAGTAAACTCAGTGCAATGGCAAAGAAACCAGTTTGAGATGATCTGCCAACAGAAGACAAGCATGATGTGGTCAAAAAGCAATGGACATGGTCAGCAACAGGCTCAGGCAGGATGTGGAGTTCAAGTGATGCTTACTTGGTACCATGGAGCCCAAAGCATGTCAACCAAATGCTTCAAACTGTTACATCGCCAGCAGAAGCTTGAATCGTCCGTGCTTTCATGCCATTTACATCAAGGTTTATCACCAAATTTCCAAATGTCCCAGAAATTAACAGTCAGACCAAAAAACGTTTTTTTTTTTTAATCTTCTGTTGTCTAAATTTGCTGAACCCAAGCCTGCTGTTAGCTGACAGGCGTGGCACCTGGTGCTCCCGTAGCCCATCTGTACTAAGGTTTTGTTGTGTGTTGTGTGCTTTTCCTCATTCATTTCTGGCCAGTCTGGCCATTCTCCTCTGACATCAACTAAATGTTTTGTTGAGATGATGAGATGGTTGTGAGGGGAAAATCCCAGCAGATTACCAGCTTCTGAACTATTCAGACCAACCCATCTGGCACCAACAACCATGCCACATTTTCATAATTTCTTGATTGTCAAATGTCTTCTTTCTGTCACAGATGTGTATGCACAAGGCCAGAACACAGAGTCCTGCCGTAACGGAGGAATACCCCGACTGAAGGATGTGTCCATTAGTGAAGTCAACAAAATGTTCTATTTATCACCCAGTATGTAACAAGCACAATACAGCTGTGGTGTTACTTTTTGTCTTTTGTTTTATGAAAAGATGTTTTGCGTGTATTTATTATTCTGTGCAATAAACATGTCATAAATACATAAATCAAATTTTTATGTTTATCTATTTATTTTCAAACTCCACTGCTAGAAAGAAGTTCAGACAAGTAACATGTTATTTTGTTGTAGTGCTTTAATGCCTGTCAGAAATGTCTGCCTAGATTAAAAGTGGTTCCGGATAATTACTTATGCTCATACAGCTGCAAATGAACATCTGCACTTGATGATCTCAGAGAATAAGAGGTAGCTTTTAGCATCTTAACTCCCACAATATTTTTTTTGTTTTTGGTCACCAGCCACTTTATTAGGTACATCTTTTTTAACTGCTTGTTAACACAAATATCTAATATGTAATACTCGGTGCATTTATGTATGTAGACAGGGTCAAGACAGTCTGTGATTTGAGTGACTTTAAATGTTATGGTTGTTGGTGACATATGGGCTGGTCCGCTGATCTGCTGGGATTTTTCCTCACTATTGGTTTACACAGTATTTTTATTGCTGTCCACTAGGTGGCGAAGACGGATCGCTTTATCCTAAACGTTAAACAAAGACCGTGCAACCAGGAGATTTGCTTTGGCGTTTTAATCAACCTGCATAACCGAAATAAGATTACGAAATTGGGCGAGTGTCCGCATTATCCTGCGATATGTAACAACGCAAGAGAGCGCTGTCGAAGCAGAGACACAGGTGAACAGCAGAGGGCAGCAGCACGCCGCCCAGCGTCAAGTCTGCTAAACCAAAGGAGAAGAAGACATTGTTTGGGAACGATTTCAGGCACGCCTTGGGGGATCTTTGCTTGTTTAAACACAAAGCAGTAAAAACTAATGGCTTTCGCCGTGCCTGTGTGGCTTGCGGTCCAGGATGAGCTCCTGGCACAAAACGAGGCAGACTGCGGAGCTTCGAGCTGTTTTAACACTTTCGACGATGAAGCTCTGTTTGAGTTGTTCCACCTTAGCAGACCCTGCATCTTGTTCATCGCAGACGCCGTCCGCATCCGCATGAAGGACGCCACCCCCAAGAAATCCCAGCTGCCCGTTGACCAGATGGTCATGGTGGCGCTCAATTATTACGCACATGGCGTCTCCACCACTATCGTGCTGCAGAAAGCCGGACTCAGGCAGACGGACTGCCCCACGACTGTGGTTGGTACAATCTCGGGAGTCATAGCGGGAATGTCCGATGTATTCATCTCCTTCCCGCTAACCCAGGACGCCAGAACTAACGTCGCCTTAAAGATAGAGAAACTCTGCGGAATCCCAAACGTGCTGGGCGTCTTGGCTCCTGCGCACTTCAAGATCAGAGCATCTCCATATGAAAAGAACGCCTTCAGGTCTTTTATCAATGCCTTGGGTTACACATCGGTTGTAAGCCAGATCATATGCGACTGCGACAGCAACATACTGAGTGTTGAAAAGTGCTGTGTTGGTAGCACGTTTGAGCAAGAGATGTGGGACTCCTCCTTTAAAGGAAGGGAAATGCAAGAGGACCTGCACAGCCCGTTTTGGATGATTGGTAAGAGCAGTGATGACCTCTTGTGTAGATGTTTAGTTAGAAATGTAAACTGACATCACAGTGAGGTATCAAGTCAAGCATAAAAACCTACAAAACTATCACCCGTTTGCGTCTGATCATGACTGTTTGCTTAGCAATAAGCCCAGAAAGACCTCAACCCATCAGCAAAACTACCTGAAATTCTGCACTGCCCCTCCTTGGGTCGCCCAGCAATAAGCCTCCCAGAAAGGTGTATGGATCCCTTGACTAGGTAGAGGTGTATGAGGGGATGCAACATGGATATAATTTAAGGCAATGAATGCAAGGCAGTTTTTCGCACAAAGAATGAACCTGCTCTTTAGTGTTTCTCTTCTCCCAAAAAGGCAAAATTGACCGCTGACAACAGTACTAACTTCTTGGCAAATAGTTGATTTCATTGTAATATCATTCTTTTTACATAACACGCAAACTTCTTACACATAAACTTACTGGACACAATATTAATGGATTATTAGGTTATTATTCATGGCCTAGATTCAACATTGTGATGGAAAGTTTCCTCAGAGATTTTGGTCAATGTTTCTTGATTCATATCAGATTGCTGCAGATTTGTCAGCTGCACATCCATAATAGGAATCTCCCTGTTCACCACATCCCATTCGTCTGTCGTCCAGTTTCGATGAGCCAGTGCAAACAGTTTCCTGTTTTTAGCTGATGGCTGCGGCACCCGGTTTGGTCTTCTGCTGCGGTAGCCCATCTGTTTCACAGGTTTTCAGAGATGACCTACATACCTCAATTGTGGTTACTTTTGCCTTACCGTCAGATCAAAGCAGTCTGGCCATTTTTCTCTAACATTACAAGCTGTTTTCCACCAGGGAACTGCTGCTCACTGGATGCTTTCTCTTTTCATTCAACACAAAAACAGGGATGGTTGTGTGAGGAAATCCCAGCAGACAGTTGTGAAAGACTAAGATCAGCCCATCTGGCATTAACATCTCATGTTCAAAGTTCTTTCTTCCCCACTGCGATTCTCAATTTGAGTTGTGGAGATCATTTCAGTACATTGAACTCATTTTCATGCTCAAGAAACCAGTTTTACATGAATTGAGCTTTGTGACATGGCCACTATCTTGCCTAAAGCGGCAACTGGAAGATGGGTACACTGTGGTCATAAAGAGATGGACATAGTCAGCATCAATACTCAGATTGGTTCTGGCATTCAGATGATGCTCAGTTTGTAATCAGGGATCAAACTATTCCAAGAATGGCTATTGCCTAATTTTAGTGAGCCCGTGCAAACTGAAGCCTCAGTTTCTTGTTCTTAGAATGAGCTCTCCCCTCTTCTGCTGCTATAGCCGTTCTGCTTCAAGGTTTCACATCGTTCAGTGATGCTCTCCTGTTCTGATATTCACTGCATTCTTTTATGTTTCATTTAAAGGTGGGAAAGGCTACCGCTTAAGTAAGCACATCTTGACTCCCGTGTCAATGCCCGCGAACAACAACGAGATCCGCTTCAACGAGGCCCACGCAAAGATTCTCGACGTCATGCAGACGACACTGGATTCCATGAAAAGGCGCTTCAAATGTCTGATGCAACTTGGTTTTGCACAAGAAGGCTCACTCAACAAACAGTCTAACATTATCAAAGCATGCAGCGTGCTGCACAACATCGCTAAAAAGTTCTCGGTGCCTCCCCCGCCTCACTCTGGTAAAGCTGAGCCGCTATATCCGGGCAAGCAGCAGTCAGTGGCGGTAGAGATCAACCACGAGGCCCTCAAAGCCAGACAGGAAGTTATTGATAGTAAATTCTCCACTGTGTCCAGCAGTCAGGACCCCTCAGCCAGCACAGAAGAAGATGGTTCACCATAAATAACTATAAATGTTTGTGTTTCTGGTCTGTAGAAGAGGTTCAATGACACACTGAAACCAAAACTCAGCTTTTATATTTCTGTGAATCTAAAATATCATATTTCTTGTAATTATTCTTTTGTTTTGTACTTATTTTTAATAAATTCATTTTTGAACCATTTTAAAGTCATCAGAGTGCTATTTCCTCATATAAAAACAAGACAACAAAAATAATAATATTACATATTTAGAAGAGATCCAAACTATATAAGATCTGAAGTGTGCAAGGCATATACAGAAATATTTTGAATGTAATAGTTTGTATTTTTAAGTTTAAAACCATCATCTTGCTTATAAACAAATAGTTTTTCATCAAGTGCATAAAAGATTGAGTGCAGGGTAGACTTTAGGCATTTGCGTTTTGCCGACGGAGCTCTTGGAGGGCAGTGGCATTGGCGTAGATCATATCTGTGTTTTCGTACGTGTTCTCATAAATGTTCTCTTCATTCGCGTCTTTTGGTTGCAGACTGTCCATGATGCACTGGTGCAGAAAAACGTACTGAGACTGAAAACAAAATACCAGAAGTTGTTAGTCGTTTAAAATGCAGAACTTCTGCCAGTGGAGTTCATGATAGTTTCTTTAAACATTGCTAAACAGTTTCACAATAAAGCATTCATTTTATTTCATAAACAAAAGTCCAACAAGGCTTAGTTTCACTAAAGCTCATTTTCAGCTCACTTACTTCTTTAAAAAGATGTAAAATAGACACTTTGAGAGAAATGCTGGCTCTAAAGTGACAAACTGCACTATAATAACTGTTTTGGTGTTAAAATGATCAAGTATTAGGTTATTAAGTAGTAATTAAAAAACTGGGCATTAAATATATTTTAAGGAGGCATCTGTTGGTTTGCCTTGCAGTCGAAAAAATCTTTCAAACACATATTTTAGGATGAACCAATTTTAAAAAAACAACAAATGCATATCTTATGATGACTAAGTTGCTGTCTGTTTATTGTGTCACCAGCTGTGACTATAAAGAAATATGTGGTTAGCTAATTAAGGAAGTGTTGGCTCAATCAGAAGCAGTTTTATACAGTTACCTCCGTCTGCACCATGTACGGTCGGTTCAGTCTCATCCTGTGTACAAAGGCATTGATGCCGACTGCTTGTTCTTTCTCCAGCTGCTGAAGCAGCACATCCAGGGAGACTATAGTGCCAGTTCTCCCGACTCCAGCACTAACAGAGACACGAGCGTCGTAAAAGGTAGCAAAAGGTTTTTAAGGTCACACAGAAAGCTCTCATCACTGATCACAAACCGCTGTGTCTGTTCCAAAGTTATTATAGTTAACAAAAACTAAACTAGAACATACAACTAGATGTGAGAACTTAAAATGAAGAATTGGACTTTTGAAAAAAGCGAAAAACTATAATGTGCAAAACTGTTCCTCCCTATAGAGGAAATGTCTTTATAACTGTAGTCTTTGTGCCTTTGGTTAAATTTGTCATCACAGCCTGCTCAGTGAGGCTTTGGTGTTCACAATTTCTAATGTAATATCTGCTCAAAACATTTAAAAATATGCCCCTGACAAATACCCTCAATGTTATAATCATAAAAAACCCACAGAAACTAATGAAAGCTAAAGTAAAACGGGACATTTCCCAACAGTAAAAACTAAAATGAAACTAATAAATGCAAAATGAAACTAAAGTGACCTGAAAACAGAACATCATGACAGGAAAAAACCCCCACAAAAGCTGAAAAACACTGTTCTGTCACAACACAAACACTTTTAATGACAAGCAGGAGTGTTTGGGAATGTGGGAAAATACAAACCCATCACCTGCTCCTCACACGCTGCATCGAAACACGACATCATATTTATTCAGTATCAGTCAGACGCTGGATCGTGCTGTGTCTCTGTCACATATAGTAGAGTTTATATGTGAGTATGAAGTAATTGTAAATGTTGCGGTTAATTGTGTGTTTCCTCTACAGATCCCAGAAGAGGTCCGAATATAACTGTAACACAGCATGTTGTATTCTACAAAATCACCTGAGCACAATTGTGTCAGATTTGGTTTTTATATTTATGAGGATGATCTCAATTTGTCTCAGTGAGATTTTATAATCTTATTGTATTACAGTAGAATCTTAGAGTAAGGCCACAGAATGAAAGAAGTGACTATTAGGCTGAACTAGTTGGGTTGTAAATCATTTGATTTCACGTATGTTTTTTGAAAAGATCATCAAATCTAAAGGGTGGTCCAGCGAAGTATTATTAGTGTGTGACTTTAGCCGGGTGGATATTGTATAAAAGCAAGCCTGCAGCCATGTAAAAGGAAACACCTATTTCTTACCTGCAGTGAACCACCGTTGGTGCTGTGCCCCCTTCTTTCTCTATGTGCTGTCTCACCAGTCCTCTGAACTGGATCAGGACTTCTGTGCCCTCTGGGACTCCATGATCAGGCCAGGCAGTAAAGTGGAAATGTTTAACTGTCCGTTCCTCTGAGGTTTTTCTCTGAGAGGAACATTCATATACCGTCACTTTAGGTCTATGTCTTTATATACAGCAAAATATTTTATTATCAATCAACCATTATTCTTTCAAAAGCCACATTTACAGCTAAAGCCTTTAATCTTGCCTATAAACATGTTTTCTAGACTTAGTTAGTACCATCTACACACACACTCAGAAGAAATAAGTAAGTGTTTATACATGTTTCAGGTTGAATTCTCTCAGTGTCCAGTGGGTCTCCTGTTGCTCAGACCTCATGGTGACCAACAGCTCTTGATAAAGGCATGACTTGCTGTCTCCAGGCCAGTATTGTTCACACTTGGTCTGGAAAAATGATTAAAAAGCAACAAAACAGATACAAAATGTATATTAATTGTGAAGTAAACGGTATGTTTCATCATGACAAACACTTCCTAGAAAGAACAGCAATAAAACGTTTTAAGATTTTCCGGAAGACCTACCCTTCCTCCTTCAACGCAGTTGGTTACCATTACGATCCTCTTAACTTTTTGTTCCCATATCATTCTCCAGAAATCATTAACAGTAGAGGGCAGAGGGCCCTGAGTGGCAATGTACTCTCTGTTACTGCTGTAGCCCTGAAAACAAGTTGACAAAATTAACATGTAGACTAATTTAGCTTTAGTATATCTTCTGCTCATTGTAGACATGAAAAAAGAAAACTCATGAAATCACACAAAGGTGTAGACTTTAGATCAATGCACATGTTCGGACATTTTAACATCGATTTAATTATAACTGCGACAACACCCTGAATCTAAAACATAATATTTATGTTTACATCCTCTCTGTATGGTGTAGATATAAAGAGATCTTTACTGAACTTTATCTTAATGTAACACTTACCGGCATGTAATTGGCATTGATATAGTCTGAACTTCCATCAGGATCTGATGTAGTTAGCTTCACACGACACCAGTCATCTAATATGAGAAAATAGGTGATTTAACTCCAGTGCACCTCCAGTAGACCTGACACAGACTGCTAGAATGAGCTCAAAACAGCATGATTCAACAGTCGGCGGAGGGACTCACAGGGCAAGACGTTATTGAAACGATTCTTCCCTTTGTTTTCAGGTAGAACAGCAGTCCTTCGTGTCTGGTCTGTTCCAACCGGAGCAAGGCACTGCATGAACGTAGCAGATAACAAAGCAGGAAATTTAGATATTGGTCATCATAAAACGAATAAAACGGTAAGTAATAAAATGGTAAAGAAACAAAAACAGGTTTGACACAAAAACAGGAACACACAGAAGCAGAAGAGGGGGGAAAAAACCTTCTATGCACCTCATATTCCTCGCTGAAGCCTCTGTTCTCATCCAAACTCAGCTGATGGAAGTGATCAGGAAACTTTGTAGCAGGAATAGATCTAAAAATAAATAAATAAAACAAAACAAAAGTAGAATTAATCTTAGCTTTGGTTTGACCTAATGAAATAGCAAAGATTATACAATTGAGTTTGAAATTAATGATTCTCTCTCAAATATATAAAGTAAGAAACACTTACTTGCTCTGTGTGTTGGATACTTTGGATCCACCAATGAATGAAGACTTCTTTCTGCTGTAGGATCAAATTCAAGACATTAAATCTGATAAATGTCTTAAACTAACTAACTTTGTTCTTGTCAGTGAAGTGACACCCACCTAATAATATCTGGTCTTTTGAGGAAAATGAAGACAACCAGACAGACCAGGAGAACAAAAAGAAGCACGCCAAATACTGACCCTGCAATAACTCCTAGAGGGAGCAAAAGCATTATTAATGCAATGAAGTTGAAAAAGTTAGAGCTTTATTTTTACACTTGAGTGAAATTTGTAATTTGTAATCAAGTCAAAGTTGAAAATACTTTAAATTGTTATGATTACAAGCGGTAATGTGGTAATATAGGTACTTTTACTCACCCCTTGGATCAGTCTGACAGTAAAAAACATGCGGCTCAGAACTCCTCTTAACCCCAGACAGTGAAGTTACAGACACCTTATATTTTTTGGCAGGTTGGAATCCATTGATTATGATCTCAGTTTCAGGACTAGCTACTGTGTGAGTCTTTCCAGTCACATTCACCTCTGCATTAGTCCACTTGCCATCTGGGACTGGCCATTTAATAAGAAGAGAGTATCCAGCTGCCCGGTACTCACAGTGAGCATTTAGATTTGGAGGAACTGAGTGAAACAAGAAAAAGGTTTTACAATCACAACTAAAGCAGAATATATATGACTTATATTAAATATAACTAAAATTTTTAATGCTATAAAAACTTTTTTCCCGCGCTAACTCGCGCCGTCCAGCCCCACACAAAGGCGATCCGCGGTAACGCGTTGCCGCAGATTTGCCGCGTTGTGTTAACGGCATTTTAACGCGATTAACGCTGACAGCCCTACTTTTTTTTTTTAAAGTTTATAATTTGGGGGGTTTTCATATAAAAACTAAAAGTGAAGACTTCAACACTGACACATGAGCTATTGAAAGAATTTCTAATTTTCTGCTTTAGCCTTTTTAATTTCTTGAGCCAGAACAAATCGGTTAGTTAATAATAAAATAATAGTAAGTTAACGCTCACATATTAATACTGAATCATATTATATAACTGTCTTAACCTGTGGTATGTAGATTGTATATAAAATTATTTTTCTCCAATAAACTTTTTTAAGATTAAAAACTTGAATGCAAAAACTAAAAATTAAAAACTCAATTAAATCGATTCACAGATAATCTTTCTGAATATTTTAAAATTTACTATAAAAATTAATTTACAGATAAAAATATGCTAGTCCTTTAAATGGTTTCTGTTGTACTCACGAATTGTTAATGGATGGTTACACTGCAGGAAATCTCTGGAAGACTTTTTATAGACAAGAGCGACATTATAGGTGGCACCAGGGTAAAGTCCAGTA
>VUQR01022720.1:0-24871 GCA_015108515.1 Hemichromis elongatus
TTTATTTTACAACTTGGCGAGCACTTTGAGTCCTTGGAACAAAGATGCGTGCCTCTGTTCTTTTGTGCTCGCAGTTCACACAGCCCTTTGGCCTCAGTCTTCTCAAGTCCCAAGTCATGACTGATGTCAGCCAGTCAGGACATATAATTCAGCTAGCAACTACAAGAAAGTAGTCCACCCCAGGGGTCTCGCTTTCTCTGTCTCTGACATGCACACACATATATTGTATATATGAGTGCATGACTTTTTGAGTAGCCCTTTATGAGTGTCGCTAAGTTTCTAATTATTCTGATCATAAAGAAATACCTTTCAAGAAGCTTCTGTTTCAGACCCGGAGCCTGATTAAAGAATGCATGATACTTCAGTGACAAGACTGTATTATTAATTCATTGCAAACAGTGGAATTTGGGTGTGTTACTTTGAAAAATGTTCAAAACTGGCGGCCTGTAATAAAAGCACTGAGAGAAATTCCAGCTCATTAACATTTAATCACAAAATTCTCTTTCGTATGAAATACCCAATATAGGCTGTCAGAATCAATCAGGTGTCCAGAAAAAGGGAGATGACATGCCAAAAGGATGGGGAATATGTCAATAGTGGCACTTGCTGTTTCTTCTGGCTGTCATATTGCCAGTGCTGCCTTTAAGCCGAGGATGTTAGGAAGTGTGGCTCCGTTGTGCTGCTTTTAAACACTCTGGGAGACAGAGAGAAAAAAAATAGCTTCAATTGCAAAACCTTTGCCTGACAGGAGTCAGCGACGGAGGCTTGTGTCATCTTTTTGTGTGGGAGAGGTGTTCAAAGCTGAGGCTGCTGGGTAAAAGGGTTCTTTGGGGCAATCGGGGAACTAGAGGAACTCTTCACTCATAATTTTATAATTGGCCTGCTGTCCTGGGGATGCATGCCAGTACTCTTGTCTACACCTTTAACTCAACTCTTTGAAAGCCTGAGGTTGGCTCTCATGTGAAGACTGGTTGTAAAGATGCAGTGTGATCCAGATTTCCCATAATGCTTTGGGAAGGCAGAGGAATAAGGCACACATCTAAGCTCAGAGAACTAAGTTTAAAGTTTAGGACGCCACATTTAACTATGCCAGTTACGAAATGGTTAGAAAGTAAAACAACCCAAAGAACAGACAAGCTCCTGCAGGACAGCAATGAACAGAAAAGTCCTTCAGGGACGAATTTTAGCTTTTCATCATTTTTTGGGGGGATCAGTGTCCAAAGAGTTACTTGATTCCAACTTTTAGCTGTGTTTCTTAGCTCTACTTTCATGAATTTTACAGCTTTAGCTTTACTGATTCTCACATGAAAGCAATTAGGTAATAACAAACAATAACAAATGATGGAAAAGTTGCAGTTTTTTTTCACTATATACTAAATTTCTATTTTTCCCTACACACTAGCCATTGTACACATGAATACACTTTTGTCTGTAATTTCACACGTTTATTTCTTACAGTTTAAAGCGTCACAATTAATCTATGCGAAGCGGACAGATTTCATTCATTCGCTACCTTCTCCATTTCTTAGAAAAAACTGAGCCACAGTGTTAAAATTGCACTTCTTCTTTTTTCTTATGTTAAGATATCTAAAGGATTAAATGTGTAATTAAACTTGTTTACATTGAGAGAAATGGGACATTCACTGGTCTGCCCCTGTTAAGCGGGCTGTGTGTGACCCACCATATAAAATGAGACTGACACACAGCAAACATGCCGTTTTTTTGTCCGTTGTCATTATTTTCCTAAGATTTAACAGCAGTTGTTCAAAATCATACAAATGAGCAATTAGATTCACTCACGTATAAGTAAAATCTCTCAGAGTAAACTGACTGATGAGTTCAAATGTGCTTTTTCCTTAGCAGGAAACATGAAGCATTCACTTAACTGACACAGTTTCATAAGAAAATCCTTCATTTGCGTGTGTGTTTTAATTTGGCTCTGCTGCGAATGTAGAGCTGCGCTGTGATTATCCTCCTCAGCCAGAAACCTGAATACAAGTTAATTAAACCGGGCCCACTAGCTTCAACATTAGAAGTGCACTGTGTGGGCTCAGCAGCATTTGTGCTTGCATCATTAGTTTTTCACTTTTCCACATCATCTTGGAAATACTGTGGCATGTTGGCCCAGATAATGTTCTTAGAGACAGTATAACACAGAGTTTATATATTTATCCACACAGCGAAGTGACAAAAAAAAAAAAATCACTTTTCTGTCTTTTATTCGCTCAACAAATTAAAAGATCGATACACGGATCACATTCTCATTATCTTAACCAATAACGCATTATTATGTGAGCTTAGATGGTGATATTTAAGTTTTCCAAACTTTGTTTGTGCAATTTTAAATGCATGTAAACATTTCTACCGCTTTTCAGCTCTCAGAACTGCCAGAAAATGTGAAAGTTGTAGGAACGTGAATTTGCACACTACAACAAAAAAAAAAAGTTAGGATACTGTATAAAATGTACACAGTAACAACATGCAGCGATTTACAGTTAATTTTAAAAATACATTTATTTAGTTACTTTTGTACCTTTGTAATAGCTAAACAGAACATCTACAGACTCTGGTCTCATATGTTTTTTATATTTTATTCAGGTAATTTGTAACGTGAAACCAAATGTTCTGATTGATGTTGAGTTAATATTAAATCTTATTAAAGATACATCCCTGTCAGACACTTGCCTGGAGTGACAGTTTAGCAACATGAACTTTTAGTTATATGAACGTTATTAAAAGGTTAACTTCTCTCTTATAGCATGAATAGTATAAATGAACCAGTGTTTTCTTCAAATGACTACAAATAATTTTCTAGCTGCTAATATTTATTTTAATTACCAAAGGTGTGTCAAAAATAAGGTCGGGGGGTGAGAATTAGCCCAGCAAAGACTCCAAACTGGCCCACTGGACGTCTTTAGAGATATTTTTTAGCGCTTGCTCTACTGATAAAAGCCTAACCATGACTATTAATCTAGTAGAAAAAAAAGTATCATTTTATTTTTATTTTTACGTGTCCACAGTAAGATAGATAGATATTTAAAACAATTAAAACTAGCACATTTTCTGTGAGTTAACAAAAAACGTTTTAATGTACTTAACCTTTTTTTTTTGCTGTCTTAATTACAGGACAGTCTGGGTAATGAACTACCAGAGCTTTTTAGGTAATTTCACATTCAGTATTTACAATTTAAGTCTGAACAACTGTGCTGACAGATTTCTTTCATTAATTAAAGCAACTTTTCTTTATTGTATAGAAAAACTGAGATGTAAATCACATTTTAATCAGATTTCTTTTTCTTCTATCGAGTCTGCCGCAATCAGTTGAGGGTGAGAGCAGGGACACGCAACAAAAAACACTCTGTGGTGGAGATCCAGAGATTAATAATAACTAATAATTAAATTCAAAGTGGTATGTATACATATAGTGAGTGTAAAAAGTGAAGAAGAAATGCTTGTGTATCATTGGAAGCTCCCAGCAGCCTAGGCCTGTTGCAGCATAACTAAGGGAGGATTCAGGATCACCTGATTCTACATCCTGACAGTTTGAAGATGATGAATATTCAAGATTGTTTTTTAGCCATTAGTCCAGAGATTTTGTTATTTTCTGAGAATGATATTTAGCAATGTTGGTGATGTAATTTTAAGTTAAGGATATTCTTCAAACTCTTTCACAGAGTGGTAAACCCATCATGATAGCACTGGGATCTGAAACAGGATGTGCTCGCAGAAGAAAAGAATAAAAAGCAGGCATTTATTTGGCTGTTGCAAAAACCAAGATAACCACTGTCCAATGGACAAGTTAAACAAAACTGGAATCCAAACAGTGTGCAAAAGGCCAGAAGAACAAAAGACTGAGGCGAGGAGAACAAACAATCTGACAAAGGAGAGAGGGAACGACAAGAATAAACACAAGGCTTAGAGTAGAAGGAGACACAGGTGAAACTACTCAGAGTAGGACAGACAGTCTCAGATAGGTAAGGAACAAAAGCAGGAAAAAAACTAATGTAAAACAGACGTGAAACATGAAGACTAACACACTAAGAGTGATGACAGAGAGGGTGAAACACAACACAATCGTGACAGAACACCTCACTTTTTCTATTTCTGAAAGAGGCTTAACTCAGTTAAGATCTCTTTGTACCATTTTTAACTTAACGCAGGATTCAAATTATTTATTGTATCTTTGGCGTTCCCTTTTATTTTATAAATGGTGTTGTATGAACAGGTGACAAGCAGGAAAGCCAGAAACATTAAAAAAATTAAGTAAATGACCAATATGGGCTAACATAATCATTTAATCACTCGCAACAGGCTGAAGATTTCTAAAAAAAGAAAAAAAAAGCTATATGCTTCTGTAATTATACCAAGTGATTCAATCCGACTGATACTAAAATATGTGCTGCCTCCTGTGTCTGTTTTCGAGAGTGGCGCCCCCTCTTGTGAATTTCTGTTTTGACTTCATTGTCTTCGTGTCACCCTGACACAAACGTCACTGCCTCTGGAGGGCACTGTTAAGTACTCCGGCTGTGACGCTATAAAATGGAAAAGTGAGATTCAAACCGGAGAGTCCAGAGGGAGGGGGGAGGGGGACAAAAACATCCCTCCTTGTCTGGTACCTGTTTATGTCTTCCTCTCCTTTTGCAGATCTGTTTTACTTGTCTTGATTCTGTCACTCTGGCTCCCAGTCCTATGTCAGTCCAAAGCGATAACATTTCCCACACTCAGTACCGCAGAGCTTCCACTCAAACAATCAGGCTGAACAGAGAATACAGTTGATGACAAGCTCGTATCGCTGCATAACACCTTTCCCATATAAATATACAGAGTCTGTAATCATCTGCTTTCTGGTTTTTGCTTTTAGTCTGTCATGCCGAAGCACTGAATTACAGACCCCTGGGCACAAATGTTTGATGGGCTCTTGCCATCTTGTTTTTAGGATCCCACGTTTTGCCTTTTATCATACAGGAATGTGTGCACGCACGTACACAGAATAGTTCAAAATGGAGAGACCATATTTTACTGGGAAAAAATGCAATACAACTTGTACTAAAACCTTTTTTTCCTGTTTTCCTCTCATGACTGTTTAGATCGTCTTGGAAATACTGTATCTGTTAGCTAGCTAACGTTGCCACTTATAGAAGAGAGAGGGTATATACCAATGATCTACTTTTTATGATTATAAAAAACTATATTTGCTTATATATAGTTTCAAGATCTAATATTTGAGACAAAGTAGTTCTGGCCTTTGTTTCTTATTTGCCTCTTGGCTGGGCCCCCAACTGTACACATGCCCAGAATGACCACTGAGTACCCCGGCCCAGCTTGTAATTGAAGAGCTTCTGCCGATCATGTTTAAGGCGGCTTTGGCTGGAATGCAGGTAAGCAAGAGGAAACTATTTTACGTGGCTTACAAGGGGTCCTTGTGACAATAACGAATGCCTCTGTGCAGGGAGTGAGTGAAAATGCAGTTAGTTATCTCATAATGTGAAACCAGCCTGTGCCAGTTTTGTTCTTTGAGCTGTAGGACCATCATTTGAACCTCAGAATCCAAACAATGAGTTGTGAACATTTAAAAAACAAAGTTGCATTCTGGGTTTTGATTCTCAGTGGGATTGCAACAATTTCATATTACTCTGATTCAGTGTAAATTTCTAAAAGTGCTGGATAATATTTTATTTTCCTCCCAACTCTAATCTCACAAGCCCAATATTACTTACAAATGAAGATTGGAAAAAAGTGCTGAGTAGTGCTTTTGTACTTTTTGGAAGAGTTAACTATTTCCTCATGAGGACCTATAGAGCATCAAGTTATCATTACTATTTAACCAGAGCCTGAAAACAATGCAACACAGACTGTAGTCCTACCTCAGTACCTGCTTGACCTGAGTGAGAACTTGAGCAGCAGGATAATGCAGTACACAGAGAGGCTATAGGTTAGTAGACCCTAGAGCTATATGAGAGTGCTATTACAACCGTATGGGCTGTTGATCTTTAATGGCTGTGTGCTGGCCTGTAATGGTGCTCGGAGAGAGCGGAAAAGGGAAAATAAGAAGTAGTAATCTCAGAAAATGCTGACCTCTGAGCCACAAAAACTAGGTGGGAAGTGTTAACAGCTCTTTGGCACTACACCAGCTTTTTTTTTTTTTTAACCTTTGGCCTTTCCTCTCTACAGACTCTCGAGAGCAGACCTCGTCTTCTCTTCCTCCTACGGTTACTACAGCCGTATTGTAGGGTCAAACGAAACCGCGGTTAAATCGCTGTCTCTTTGATGTGCTGTCTGTTTTACTCACAGATGAGAAACTTCGATTTTTATTGTGGTTATTTTAACTGGGCATGCACGTGTATCTCTGTAGGATGTAGAGGATTGATAAAGTGCGGAAATTATCGCAGGCGAACTTGAAGGATGGGTTTAATATAAATTTCTGTCAACACGCTCAAAACCAGGCTTTTAAAAAAAGCAGCAACAAAATAAAAAAAGGTCAAAACATTCTTGCACGCGTGTGCTTGCAACTATTTGCGAGGACACAGATCTAAGTGTTAAAGGGAAGCAATATTAGAATGTTACTTGGCTACAATAGATGGTGTCTGGCTATTTAATTATTGAGTGCATAAAATTAATCGGTGTATTTTTTTATTTTATTTTAAAATTTGTAACTTTGTCTTGACAGCACATGTTTAAGTTTGCTCTGTTACCATGACTAATATATAGAGACAACTTATGTATGAAGGATTTACTTTTTCTCGTACACATGAAACCAGCTTACTTAAAGGGTTAAAAATCCTTTATAAAAGACATAAAAGGTATCAGTGGGCTTTGTTGGCTGTTGTGGACAGTCCAGCTCAAAAGTTGATGTTACCTTGTCACCAGCATGCTGTGACCCATCCCCACCCCACTATGCCTCCATCACACCCCTGCAGCCATTAACAGTTAGGGTGGAGGCAGGGGAATAAGGCTGCATTAGTACAGACTAGTCTGCTTGTGGGACATGGACGGTTGTCACTGTCACTGGTTGTTTGGACCATGACAGGAGGAGAAACACGGAAGCCTTTTCAGAGCAGCGGAAGCACCCGATACAATAACCAACCTGCGAAATGATCTCCCTGCTAATGATTCAGTTTTGATAAATGTAAATGTTCCTTTAAAAGCAACAAGAAATTAAATATATCTCCATGCACAATAAAAAGAAAAAAAAAAAAAAAAAAAAAAGAATCAAGACCACACACACACACGCTTGCTCTCACAGATCTCCTGATTAAGACTTGACTCAGTTCTTGCACACCTCATCAACCCTCAGTGACAACTCTCAGGAGAAAACAGGCCTCATTATGCGAGAACAAAAACAATGACACCCAGCGCTCGCCGTGACTCTATTGCTAATGGACGAGCCGAGTCGGGAGGAGCGAGGCGGATCTGGCTCCGTGGGTAAAGACTCGTGCACGAGCGTGAAACCTGATGTGATAGCGTGCCTCGTGGGCAAGTATTATTCCAACTGTATATCATTAGCAGAGAGCATTTTCTAATTAGCAATAGGGCAGAATAATGAATACAGCTCCATTAATCAAAAGGTAATATATGTAAAAGTACTGTTTTATGGCCTTAGGGAAGAACGCGAAAGGTATGAGAAAACACAAAAATGAGATAGAATGTGAAAACAGCTATTGTTCGCTCGCTGCAAAGAATACTGCAGTTAATATTCATTTACACACACATCCTTTCATGCAATTTATGGTGCTTGCTCTTAAGAGCCCAAATACAGTGGATTTCAAGTAGACAGAGTCAAATGAGCGTGGAAAATCTGTGTCTGCAGGAGCCCTCCCTCTCCTCTGCTCAAATTATGGCACAAATTATTGTAATACATTGTAATTCAGGAGGTAAAGTGTCTTGAATTCAGAGGCAGGCTCTGAGTCTGCTGGTTTAAAAACAGCCAAACTGTCTGGGTAAAAGATGTGAGACTGTGAGATGGCTGTCAGCGGGGTCAGGGCTGTGAGTGCTGAGGCCTTGATCATTTTAGAAATGTCCTGTTCATTAGGCTCATTATTAAATCTAACATAACAGCTTTGAATTAAATCCCAGCTGAACTAAAATAGGCATTGAAAAACCATTTTAGATGCTTAAGCGTTTCTGAGATGCTGAACTGCGTTGTTTGTATACTGGCAAATGTTCATTTGGGCTGATTTAAGACCTCTCTAAACTATTATAAACCATCATTATAACCTTCATTGAGGAATACTGCTGTAAAGGACTGCATTATTTTCAGCCACTTTCTCCAGACAAAGTGCTTCTTACACCGCTGGGATTTAGTGGCGTAGACAGGACTGGGCTGTCAGGAAGTTTTGGAAGACTAATGAAAGTTTGGTGTGATAAGTCGAGGATAAGCATAACAGCAGACGCTGACGCCTTATCAAGAAAGATGTCTTATTCTAACTGGGACCTGGTTTTCTTTTCTTTGTGGCTGCTAAAATACAGATTACTGCACAAAGACTGCATACAGCATTTGTCAGATGCAAAATGCACAGGTGTGCTTATTAATACATTTAGAGGAGGGGCTATTGCAGGTTGCTGGGCACTTTTTTGTTGTACTTATAGGCTCAAATACAGTAGATTTCAAGTAGATAGAGTCAAATGAGCGTGAAAAATCTGTGTCTGTGGGAGCCCTTCTCTTTCTCTGTTCAAATTACGGTACAAATGATTGTAAAACATTATAATCCAGGAGGTAAAGTCTCCTGAATTCTGAGGCAGGCTGTGCATTTGATGGTTCAGAAATAGCCAAACTGTCTGAGCGACATCTTGCGAGATGCTTTGTCAGTTGTTGACTGGTGGTCACGTTCTGCCGCGAATGACCAAAAAACAGCCCTGAAATAAACTACTGCGCTGTGGCTTATTGATTCATAGGTTTTGCTTGAGATTTGTGTCACAGAGGAACCTGAGGAAAGTGAGGAAAGTGCTGGTGTTTGTTTGCAACAAGAATAATAAGAACGTATCTTTTGAGTTGAGGATTTCAGCATCATCCCAGAATCATACATGAATGGGAAGAAAATTAAAAAATAAGGCATTCGCTTAATTCATACCTCACATCACACTAGGACAACTGATGAGTTGTATTGTATTGGTGCAGAATGAAAATGGCACTGCAGGTGAAGTGCTGTAGTGTTTTAGAGCGGTAGTGAGAAAGCGAGGAAGAAAGAGGTAGAGGCGGAGGGGTGGAAAAAGGATGGAGAGAGAGAGAGAGAAATAGATCCGAATAGTTAGAAAGACGATCTCGGTGCCTCTTTCAGAAATGTTTGAGAAAGCATTTAAGTGATCTGATATTTCTGCTGCCACGACACTCCCGGCTACTTTGCGCTGAATCTCCAGCTCGAGCCTTTTTTCATACATTTGCACCTCACAATCCAAAGTGAGCAATGCCATCTCCTTGTGACAGCAGCCTGAGCTTTTAAATGCATCCTAAGATATAAATAAACTTTGCTGAGCAGCAAAGCTGCAAATGCATTTATCCTCCCACCGCCCCCACCCTACAAGAAATATAAAAATGAATCCCGAAGTCTGAAGTAGAGAAAATAGAAAAATAGAAACTCCCCCTGAAAAATAGATCACTTTTCACAGGAGAAGACACGCTGGCAGGCACGAAGTCACGCTTATTTATTTCAACTTGGCGCTGAAATAATTTGATAAAGTTTTAAATTTAGGTGTTGAACTACTTTAAGACCACCAATCAATAAAAAAGCCTTTTATTTATATTGTTTATGCTTTTATTTGTTTGTGTTTTTTCTATTGCAGCTGATTTACATGCAAAAGGATGCCCTAGAGCGGGGAAAAAGAAATGATACTTGCAAGGCCTGTAGCTGCTTTAAAGCGTTAAATGCTTTAAATAGCCCGAATCAGTAGGAAATAAAAAATTATGAAAGTGAAATTCCTAGAGCTATAGAAAAAAAATTGTTGCAAAATTACCAAACTTTGCCCACATCTGTTAGCGTCAATGGAGGGAGAATGAGTTCATATTTTTCCAAGGTGAAACACAGAGAGCTTGTTTCTGACACGCATAAGATTCTGTGTGATTTGACATGTTGTCTCAACCATGATTTGTTGCCACTCCCCGGAGAGAGGAGTTAAAAGACTCGCAGTGACTTGAGGAAGACATACACTTTAATCACGTTAGCGAAGTTTCATGAAAATTTCAGATCAAGATGCCAACATCTGCTTTCCATTATTAATCACTGTTGTCACCACAAAGAAGATCCCGGCGACATGATACACTTGACTTCTGAAGTTACTTACTTTCGACTGTAACACAGGTATTACTGACGCACACACGTGCACACGGAGAACCCAAATTGTACGATTGTACGCACACACACACACACGCATTCTCGCGCACCCAAACAATCCTACATAAGCGCGGGGACCAAAACACGCACAACACACGACTAATTAAAAGTAGCACTAAAATGATTTGAAAAATAAAAAAAAAATAAAAGCAGGCTTTATTAAATAATTGGACAGAGAGCGACTCGAGCGTTGCGGGATAAAAGAGAATAAAATAATCTTTCTTTTTGCATTCTTCCCTTCACTTAAACATCACACTCCTCCCTGCACTTAAAAGCAGGCCTTCCATGTCTATTTTCCCATTCCATCTTATCAGTGGCATTTAACTCCTAACGAGGGTAATGATATCAGCTATATCAAAGTAGCACTTTTGTCATGTTGCATTAGAGTCCCACCCCCTCTACCTGCTTACACACCTCTGATCAGCGATTGTTTGGTGAGATACAGAGTGAAAGACAACTATTTATGTATAAAAGAGAGCGCAGCCTGTCGTCTGCTCTGCAGTTGATCATTCTTAAGCAGCTCACCACCTCCTAACAACCTGCACATCTTTTATTATTCTCCCTTTTTTCTTCTTCTTCTTTTTTTTTAAACTTTGCTCAGGCTGTCTTTCACTCCTCTCTTCATGTGGACTGGGTTATCCGATCAGACTGTGAAACAAGCCAGCGAAGGCATGCCTGACAGCGCCAATTAGAGAGGACAGAACAGCCAGCCCTTTCTACATGCATTACTCCAAATAAGTCTTTTGTGTACAAAGAACTGCAGTGAAAAGCGTGGACGGGCTTCACCGGCTATTTTGCAAACAAATAAACTTCGGTGCTTGTTTTGATGCCAGAACATGGCAGATTTACTCTGCAGAACGCACAACGCACTCTGTGGATAATTCAGATTTAAAGGCACGTTCAGTGGATGCCGCAGGTGCATTAGAACTGAATTAGAGCTGATCTGAATCTAGAAATAAATCCACAATAGTGGAGTTGGTTATTTTGGTGTTAAGCGTGAGGCCAATTTGAAACGTGTTCCTCAGCATTTTTTGAACATTAACTAGTATTTACAATGTTCTTTATTAAAAAGAGCTCTTGTATTTTTGATTTTTTTTTGCAATTTACTTAAAAAAAACAACTAATAAATAAAATAAGAAAGAAATTAACACCTCTCTGGCCTAAAAAACATCCTTATGGATAAATGTGGAGAAACGAAATTTGAAAGCAAAATCCTGGATACAAGTTTTAGGAATTTTTAAAGCAATTTTTTTTTTTTTAAAGTTTTAGCCTGAAATTTGGCACTACATCCCTGTAGTTACATGTCTGTGTGGTAATGAAGGCTCGTCAGTGTGCAGATGGACACTCATATAAATAGAGAACACATTGCTGCATTTCCACCAGATGGCGCTTTAGCCCTTTAGATTCTTTTTAATGTTGTCATGCAAAAAAGAAAAAAAAAAGAAAAATCAGGAACACACAAACATAAACACACAGTCTGTGAATGAACAGATTACACCCAGTGTAAACACACTGCATCTACGCTAACATTCGATTTATATGTTATATGTGAAACTTCCATCCGTCTTCTGTTTCATTTATTAAACGTCTTTTCTATATAAAATAATAATAAGGGTAAAATAATAATAAAAAGTAATAGTATTTAGTAACAGTAAAAAATATATTCAAATGATCAAAATACATGATTATGTACAAATAAAATTATAAAATCCCTTAAAACAGGTTGAGGAATTTAGATCTCTTTTTTTTCTTTAAATTCTAATAAATTCTAATTAAGCCACAAGTACTGATACGTGAGGTCATGCACATATGCATAAACACCTCACTTGCTGCTCTTTATGACAACACATTATAGCACAGCGAGCTGCGATGCAGTGCAGCGAAAGCACAAAGCACGCTGAGGCAGTTGGGTTCAAGGAAACAATATAAGATCGATATGCACATGCTTCTCTGCCTCTCCGAGGTGTGTGGGGCCTGAATGCCCGGCGGTGCTGCTCTTCTAACACAGGCTTCATTACCACACTGCAACACAGGGTCTCTTATCAGGTACAATAAGAGAGGGAATGAAGTGAGACAACGAGGAGAAACATTGGGGAAGGCCTTTGAAAGGCGTCGTCCACGCGGACAAAATGATTCTTTATCTTCACTGAAATTATGTCAGAGCAGCTGGTCCCACATGGACACAGCCCCACCCCCAAAAAATAAAAAATTACCACACACATCATCACACATCTACAGTGAAAACGGGCATCCGTTCGAGTCCTTATGGAGGAAAAGGTGGCCCTATTCTTATATAAGAAGCTGTCTGATTAGCTCCAGCACTGCAACACTTGCTGAAAGACTGATATTCTGTGGGAAAGACCTGCCTCAGCCCTTCACGGTCCCGTGCTCATCGCTCAGCCACCCAGGGAGCCATGTCCTTCACGGGACCTCCACCTCAAACTGCCCTTATAGCGCCTTTCTACCTTTCTGCCTCTCCACGCTTCCATCTCTGCATCTGCACAGGGAAAAGGGACGAGCCTTGCTAATTGGTGATCAGGGGACGGGTGTCGCACCGGTGGGTGGCCTCTTGCTGATGGAGGACCAAAGGGTTGGAATTAAATGTGCGAGGTTCAGGCAGTTGCTGAAAGGTTGAAGTGAAATGTGAATGTCAGGAAGAGAACATTTAGACGCAACACGAAATAACATGGTCATGCATGATTTCGTGTGGGCATACACGCCTTCATATGGCTTTGGATGTTTAGTGTTGTTATCGGCTTGACCCTTCATTTATTGATGCACAATTGCTAACTGCTGCAGTCTTTCGGTGAAACTGATCAAAAATCGAAATCCTATATCTGATCTCCCACGGCCCTTCCTTTGGTATTTGGATTCTCGTTGTCTATAATGCAATACAATATTTGCATTGTATAGGACAGCAGAGGAATAAAAAGCCTTCTGAGTCTTGCTTCAAATGAGCAAACAGCTGTGTTGCTGCTGGAGCGATACAGAGGCATCGAGCCGTGTGGCCAGCCCCCTGCCCTTTCCTTGTTGCCTTAGCTGGCTGTAAACAGACTGAGAGGCGGGGAGGTCGAGGCACACTGCTTTGGAGCCCGAGCTCCACGAGGCACGCTAATTACAACAATAATGGAGCCTGATCGCAGGTCCTCGCAGGCCACGTCTCCCAGTAAACCACCTCTTTGTGTACTAGCTACCAATGTTGCTTTTTCCTGTTGTTTGAGATTAGCACGTAGCTGTACTCTCTACCCCACTAGGGGGATGCTTGGGCCGGTTAGAGCATGTTAAAAAGCCCCCCACCCCTCAACCCCCACAGCTGCAGCTCAGGCAGCTGGCCCCGGCCTAGCATAGTTAGACCTAATGAGCAGGCGTTAGCGTAAACACACGTTAATGCTGTGGGGAAACAGGCAGGGTCGGGTCAGGGAAGTGATGTTACCAGTAGGTGGCTAGCACACCAGTGCTGGGGTCCTGATTAGTGATCATAAATAATGCAGCAAGCGAGGCTGGTTGGAGAACGGGATTGGCTGCAGCGAGGTGAAGCTGCATAATGATGACAGGGGACCTGTGTGAGGTCGCAGTGAGTCAGGCAATGCAGGTAAAGCTGATGACTGCGCCAGACCATGACAGCCACAGATGAAGTCCACGTTTACTTTGTATCACTGAGAGCGCGCACCTATTTTAAGCCGTGACGGCATTAAAGGCACATGCGAGCCAGTTCACTTAGATGACATATGCCACAGCAGAGCTAATCACGAACCCTTGCGTGGCAGGTATGTGGAGGGAAATGTGGTGGACATGGCTTCGGGCTACAGCAAGTAGGGCTTCACACTTGGCTATGTGTCGGTTTGAGGGGCAGTGGGGGGCAGAGTTCAAAGGTCAAATCCATTATGGAGGATTGAGAGGGAGTTTCTGTTTGAGGGTGACATGTCATATGTTGCTATGGGGATGGTGGATATGAACTCTGGCCTCTGTGAACTTCAGCTGAGACCAGAGGATAGGGTGAGACTCACCGACTACCACACAACTCCATTAAAGCGCAAAATCAATCAGGAAGCAAGGACGAGTGACGGGTTTGTTTAGATGGAGGAAGTGGCTCATTATTTAACTAGAGCGAGCAAAACCGAGCAAACTGAGTTGTGTTACTGCACAACATACTATGACAAGTTATTTTTGCTAATGGTGCATTTGTCTGTTGCATCAGTAGCATTATTACACATTGTGACTATATCCAGGGATTATTGTCTCTCTTTTTTACCAGGTCAAGTGTTGTAGAATCTGATGCTTAATGATTACATCAGATACTGTAATTTGAAAGATGAGGCTTAAAATTAAGTCAAAAATCAGAAAAAGCAATTTTTGTGTGTCAGTGGATCTTTTTTGAGCACAACTATAATTATTTAGTTAAATAAAAAAACAGAACTGAACAGGTTAAAATAATAATACATACATAAAAAATGTGTGAATAACTAGAGACTCAGTGAACATACTGAATGGTAGAAATTGGAAGCTAATATAGAATAAAAGTCTTTTAAGCCTGAAAAATCTTCTTTCTTTTTTTTTTAACCTATCAAAGAGATGGAAAGGTTAGGAATCACTGCTTTAGCCTATAACAAAGTTAATATAATCCATGTCTGTTGTCAGACATGGATTAGTCAATTAGTCAGATTATGTCAAAATATGCCAAAACCGACTGCCAGCATTAATCATCATCTCCTTTATGAATTTCGCACAGTAGAAGTATAATATGAGAAGACACACTTTCAATCACCTGATCACAGGGTGTAAAAAAAAATCACCAGGGATTTGAATAAAACAAGATGTTAACAAGTGAACCTTCACTGAAACCGGAAAAGTAAAGCGAGACCAGGACTTGGATTCCTGATCAATTATTCCCCAGGAATCTACAAAGGTGACAGCCTCTAAGCTCCTGTTTGTCTCAGAGGTGCGCAGGAACAAAAGAAATGTGTTAAAAAAAATAAGCAACTAGTAGGAAGTCAAAGAATTAGTTCTAAAAACGGAAATTTGGAAAGCCAAACTTGGAATCAACAGTCACAACATGAGCCAAACTTGTGCTGGTGAACACAAGGTCGGTCTATTATATTTTTGGCTGTAACAACCATATCACACACACACACACACACGCACATGTGAACACCCTTGCACATGTAGACACACAGTCTCCCATACACATATGCCATTCCCTCTCCATTCCTGCTCCACACACAATGATGGCTTAGAGTCAAGTCCAGACGAGGGCATGCATCTGAAACCAAGAGTGAATCCATATTACATGTGTAGTGTGCTGTCTGTCTGGGTCCGGGTCATCAATTATGAATAGAAATATACAGCCTCCACAGCCCTGGCCCTGGTGTCTCACCACTTGTAAAGGATTTCTTAAAAGGGGGACAGACACACAGGTTTGTCATTCAGATGCATACCCAGGACTTAAGAGACGATCACCAAGGAGGTTTCCTGTTCTCTTTCACTTTCTGCCTGGGGAACTTTCTTCTGCTTTCATTTAGGTCATTCCCTGTTGTGCTGAATTTACAGTTTTTTTCTGTTGCCTTGGTACATTTCTCAGATCTGAGCTAAAATTCTCAAAAGTACTGTACCTGTTTAACCTAAACATTCGTTTAGTCACCTTGGTGTGTAATACATGCAAATTTTCATGCTTTTGAGCACATCACAAGTGCTTTGGCACAACTCTGCAAATAAATACAACTGTCCCACAACTGTCCAATGTCTGCTTTTCCCTGCATAAAGAAGGGCTCATGACATGTTATTTAAATTGTATCATGCTCTTCATCTGGTAAAACCTCAATCCCTCTTCAAACACCTCGGAATGAGTTCACTGTGTAAGCAATTTCATGCAAAATGTCGAACCAGTTTTAATAAGGCCTCAGTTAAACAGGCCGAGATCGTTCTGCGACCTCCTGGTGACTTTATGAAATATATGTTCTCCCCAACAATTTGGTGAGTTTTTGCTGGAAGTTGCTGGTTATCTTTGGGTGAAATTGTTTGCAGTACCAAACAACCTGTGTTTGGTTTGGTTACACGTAGACTTCCATGGACGTGTAGTTTGTGTGAATGATGCTGCAAAAACACTTGCTGAGCACTAGTGAAACTTGAAAACTCAATTTTTTAAATGTTTAAATGCTTCTTGTTGGTATTTTAAAATCTAAATTCACAGTGACAATGAAAATCCAGGGAAGAAATGTCAGGGTTGGAGAATGGTGAGCAGCAAATGTCTAAAAAGCCAGAAATAAAACCAAGATTTGCTTCCCAAGGCAATCCTCACACTATTTTCTGAACTACGCCATTAAAAAACAGAAGAGAACAAGAAAGAGGAAAAAAAACATAACCCATAATGTAAACATAGGACGCGCCTCTGCAGTGCAGTTTGCCTATCTGCTGAGACACAGACTCTTATCTGTTCATATCAGCTGTTGTCTTCTGTTGCAATGCAGTGTTCAGAGAATTTCTTTTTTGAAAAATCTTATCCAGCTTTTGTAGCTGTGATCAATGTTGTCCATATGTGATGGGCACTGCCATAAAACAATCCTGCTTTCCCAACGACGCGGTCTGTCAATAAATTACAGCATAAACCGTAAAGGTGGAAATGTGATCCTGAACAGTCTCATTTGATCAATATCCCGCTCTAAGATATGTGTAACTTTGTACGGTTTCAATTATTATATTTTCCTTACATTTAAAAATTTTGAGTCATTGTCATTTAGCCCATAGCTATAAAATTTTAATTGGCAGATACTACTTTAAAGTTGTACTGACAACATGGTGAAACATATTGAAACTAAGCCACAGGGACTCCTTATTCTGATGGCACCAACATTCACCAAAAAACATAATTACTTATTAAATAAACTGTGGATTTCAAACATATTCTGGGCTTGTGCAGGTATTCATTGTCCGGCGCTGTTCATATAAACTGTATAACAATGCTAGCTTTATAAATGTTAGCAACAAAATGCATAAAAGTAATTGTGAAAAAGATTGGAAGTAAGCTAAATAGAAAATCACTTCATGTAAACCTAAATATCTTATAGGCCTCTGTCCTGTTTAGAGTTTACTTCAATCGTCGCCGTCTTCTGGTGTGTAGTCTCGTATGCCAATCAAAAGTAAAATATGAAAACCTGTTACATGTGTTCTTGTTGCTCTCTAGCTGTTCTCAGAAAAAACGACAACAACAGCTGCAACAAAACAACACAAAGGTAACATCATATCTGCTCTCTGTGCAATGTTTCTTCTGCAGAGGAGTCATTAATCACAACTAAACATCCCAAATCTTCAAAGAATTAAACAAAACATCCCGCCTTTGTGCGTGTTTATGCAAAGTCTAACACAATCGCTCACAATGCAGCAGGCATGGAATTACAGAGCGCATGTAGCTGGCAAAACAAATTTGCAATTCTCCTTGTCTATTCTCAAACCCCCAGTGTACGGCACATGCCCTCTAGAGACAGAACAAACAGCGGTTAAGATGTTTAAAAGGCTTTGCTCTCTTAGATACCTGTGCAGCTGAATACCAATAGACTGCTTTTACATTAAAGGGGGTTGGTGACAAGGTACTACATTCAGAGCTAGCGGGGAAGTGCTAACTCCTCCGGTTTCCTCAAGGGCAAAAATGTGCTTAATGCCTTTGCATGTTGCTGTATGAAGGTGTTCTCTTTCTCTGTCAGCCTATTCAGGACGCGAGCTGAGGTAAACACTGAGGCCCCACACGTGCGCTGGAGTGTGTGGTGAAATCATTTCCACTAGTGGGACATATCCCACTGATTTCTAAAAGGTCACTGTCATTATTGTTGCTTAGCAACCTTGTGTGTGGAGCCATAGGTGTACACTGTACAGTAATTGTGGATGCTGAGATGCAGAAGACCACGGTGAAATTTACATGAGTGCATCATGAATCACTTCGATAGCGCTGATATTCGCGTTGAGCTCATGCGGCTAAATGTATGCGCCTGTTTTTATTATGAGTGTAAAACATACACAAAATTAGAAAAAGCATACAATATCAACAAATTAAAAAGTTTTTCATTTGAGTAATGAAAAATATGCTGACCATGACTTGTTAATAGATAAAGAGACTGCGCTTCCAGTTCTTGGCACTTGAGTAATGACATGTAAACTATGTTGTCGGTGTGAACAGAAAACACATTTGCTTATACGCAAACAGATCAAATGAGTAGTAAAGCTCCACAAACAAGATTGAAATGTTTCAACTTAGTTATACAAGAGTTATTATTATTATTTAATTTCTTACCTGCTTCTATTTTTTTTGAATATTTTTATTTCTGGATCCGCTAATTTGCTAAATTCTTTTATGTTTTGAATGCTTACGTAAAGCACTTTAAGCAAAAAGCATGATCTGCCTGTTGTATGAAGTGTGGATGATGTACTGGATATGTGGGATTAAAGATGTGAATGCTGGGGTGATGACAATAAAACTCATCAGCTAGTCTTACTGGACAAAGGCCAGGATGTTGGGGCATGTGGTGTAGCCAGCAGATATGGGACTCAAGACTTCCTATCCCATGTGAATCCACTCATTCTTTATTAATGCAGACACATTACTGGAGAGCTAATGAAAAGCTAAATCGTTATCAGGCCTCAGTCACACAGGACTAGAGACCTGTGATTGACCCGCTGTTAAGAGGCAAGGGAAAAATGTGAATTCACCAACTAGTTGGCTAGCGTTTGCAGGTAGTCGCTAGGTGAAGCTAGTCACATGGTTTGTATTGAAGACACCAACTTGATGCCAAACACAGGCCAACTACTTGTCAAGCAGTAGTGAAACTTACTTATGAGTTGCAACACTTTTCACTACCACTTAGTGAGTAGCTGATGAGTTTTTGCAGCCAGGTTGGCTCTGAGCGGTCCTTGGGACTGAGGCCTTAGGTGAGAGCTGATGGTCTGAAATTCCATTCTGGGAAAAGTGATCCTCTATTTGTTCTCCACATAGACTGCTTTCATGCATGTGCTGAAAACCTGACAAATGCTGCTGGTACCAAAGATTTTGCCTACAAATTGTGAATTTACACGTAAGTATCTTTGTAGATTAAGGCGATAATGTTTCTCGTAGAAGTCTGTGTCTCATTACAAAACTGCAATTAATACTTGTCCTTTTCTGAATATATCCACAACCTTTTTTTAACCTTGACAAAAAAGTCATAGTCATAGTTACAAAAATCTAGCTTTACTAATATGATAATATACAACATCCTGTGTTATACATACTTAATGAATCTTGACTGGATCATGATGAAATCATGAATACTTACGGTCTGATCTGGCTGGCAATTTTGTTGTGGGGGCTGATGCAAATGACAAAAGCCAGGCCGTGCACACAGCTCCTGCAGGGGTGACAACATTTCTTTACATGTTTGGTATTTCAGAGCCAAACAACACTCCTGAATGTATTCCTGAAGCCCAACATCACGGAATCAATGCAGGAAACTCTTTTTTTACTGTTGCTGTATAATTAAGGCACATTTTTGGACTTTAATTTAGCAGAAAACATTAACCATAACCAAACAAATGCGCTTGAAACGCAAAGACACTGTTCTTTGCATCTCGTACAAGGATGTCTGCCTGAGCCTGGATGGAACCCGATCTGACTTATAATACAATGTTAAAGCCAGTGAAAGGTATGTACAGAGGCCTATATAGAGGCAGAGTGATCTCTGAGTCATGTCCCATTTGTGGAGGTTGATGGATTTCCCCTTGCTCTGCTCCCTGAGCTCAGTGGGGAGAAGGCAGGGCTGATAAGGTGATTTATCTGCACCTTTCCACCTCCTGTAATGGATGGCACATCCACCTTTCCCTGAAACTTCATCATCTCACAGCTGCACCCCCCCTCACACAGAGAGGTGTGAGAGAGAAATGAAACAGACATGCTACACAAGAAGAAAAAATGAAAACAGACTAAGCAGATAGTGAGTTCTCTTCCACACTTTCTCATTAAGGAGAGTGTGTGGGAACATGACACTTAGCACTGTGAAGCCACTAAATCACTCTCCAATGTCAAGCACAACCAAGGCACAGGATAGATCTCAGCTCGTTGCTACCAGTGCTTTGATCGATTCCTCAATTCCTTCATCTGGCCTCGGTCCTTTGGGGTTATGCTCTGTTGCTGCTGCAGTATGATGGTCAAAATCACGAGAGCATCCAGCAACACGTATGAAGTACAAATCAGCCGGCTGCTGCCACTGTAATTTTCTTATACTGTGTGTTTGATGTTTTGGCTGTACTTTTCAAGTGCCCTACTGGATTTGAATGATAAATCTACGTAAACCACAATATCGGCGGTGGGTTATTCTCTACCTAAATGACCCATGTAGCTCATTCAAAAAAAAAACATTCAGGTTATACGAGTGCTTTGTGATTTAAGTTAAAACAGTCATTTTAAAAATGTGTTTTTCTCCCAGCAGGCCGTTGAAACTATGAAGGTGACGATAGAGCTACACAGAGGCTGCTACTGGCAGCCCACTGCACTCATCACTCAAGAGACCAGAAGAGTTTACTAGTCAGGAATATGCGAAAATGTGCAATTTTGTCTCCAGTAGGTTTACTGCATGTTATCGCATTTGCAAATGATGAAAAGTAAAGCTGTCAAATGGAGATCTTACTATTATCCTCAGCTGCTCTCTGATTGGATTTAGCAGAGGGATGGGAGAGCCTACACTTCCCTGGCTCATGCCAAAACATAGGAAGCTTTTAAATTCTGCAACAGCTCAAAGGACTACTAGTTTTTACTTCACTCTTAAAATAGCAGTATTTGTCCAAACTAACGCCCACTGACTGCCAGATTTTATTCTGTGCCGACTGACAGTTGATTAGCGCTGCTTTCAGGATTATTAATTTGTCACAGCTCTTTTTGGGGGGTTTTTCTCCTTGTTTGCTGTTCTCTACATCCTGTGCATTGCTTCACACTCCCTGTCAATGAATCTAATGTTCATTCAATATAGTCTCGTGGCACTCATTTTGCAGCTACTCTGTATCTGAAGCTGTATTAGTATTCTCCTCTATAAACAGCTCCTCAGTTTCCCTTAAACATAATTATAATTTTTACACCACAGAGAGAGTATCAATTAACCTCAGTGGTCAGCATTAGAAACACAGCAGCGTGCCTGCTGGTTTGTGCTTCAGTGCCTCGGGCCGCTGGCTGACTCACCTATGTTTTAGCGGGAGCGAGGAAAGAGGGTGGAGGGATAAGGAGAAGGAGGGAGACAATCAATAACAGATCAAAGTGTTTTAGCTTACCTTGGGCTGCAGAGAGAGAGGAGTTGTAATCAGCAAAGACACTGTTTACTCACCAAGCCTTCCCAAGGCACGGAGAGGACTCCAGGCGCTGCGTAGGCTAGCTGTGATATTTTCAACAACCTATCCAGAATTAGAGAGGGAAACAGAAGAGAATGATTTAAACAATGAGCTAGTTAATGTATTTCTGCAAAACAGAAGAGTTTAATCTAAACGGTTTTCTTAACATTTTGCTCTGTATTTTAAATTAATATAACTGCTAATATATAGCATAGCTTATAGTATGCTAGCCTGTACGCCATTAAAAAGTTTCTGCTATCCAAAACTGAATATGTAATAAAAAATCTATCACAATTAGAACAGTAATTTGCTATGTGAGCGCATACTCATATGCAACATTGTTTTAACCTCAATCTGGTAACCAATACGCTGGACTGAAGTGTTGCCTCCCATAGAAGATGGGCTTTCAGGTTTAGACAGGATATTCAGGTAGTATATAAAAATGTCTGGTTTAAGCTTCCTGTTCAGTGCACTGTCATAGTTCAAAAATACAGATTAATTTTAAAAAGCCTCCCCCCAAAACACAAACTCCTTCGAAACACAACAACAGCAAAAAGACCAACAAAAGCAATAAAAAAATCGAAATGGTCATTAAACAATAGCTAACAGTTTTGCGTTCTCTCTTTTGCACCACACTGAAGCACACAACCAAAGTCTTCTCAAAGATAATTTGTCAAAAACGGACAAAATCGAACCACAAACTACAAATTCTCCATATTTTTGTATGCAGGAAATACAGTGTGACTTTAGAGATTATTTTAACATAGGCATGTGTGCCAACATACTTTTAACTTAAGATATCTAAGGAATAATGTATATTTAACATAAAGTGATAAGGCTAAGTTCTAAACATTAAAACACTCGCCAGCTCGAGAACAAAGATGTTAGTTGGAAATACCAACATGCTTCCTAGGTTTGAAGTTTAGCAAACCAAGCTACTTTTAGCTACTCCATTATTCATTAAAGGTCACCCCAGCAGAAAGATTTACATATTTAATCTGGCAGATTTTTACACCATATCCGGTTATTGGTGCAATCCTTTTGGGATTTTTTTCTCCTTTTAAATGAAACTGTGAGTAGAGTAGCATGTGAGTAGAATGTGTAAACCACTACACCATGGCACCGCTATAGAGCTTTAGCAATCTAATGCTTGCTGATTAGAATCATAAAAACATGAAAAATATTAGACACAATTGTAAAAACTAAGATGCATTAAATCTTATGAGATATTTCACAAATCTGCCCTATCCCTTCAGTTTCTGCACTCTGATTTTTAGATCTTACTTTGCTGAATTAGTGTGGCCCTCCGTTCATGATAGCATTGTTTTACATCCAGAATCTCAATTAAAGGGCTGCTTCACTTAATGACCAAATCTAGCTGATATCAGACATGAATAGCAGGAAGATGACAATTACCTGCATGTCTGAGATGTTCCCAATACCCATGCTTACTGTGTAAACATAGTAAAAGTATTGTGATGCACAGCACATTTTGCCCCCCCCCATCATTAGTGTGAAGTCAATTAGCTGGGATCGATTAATAATGGCAACGTGAGACAAGAAGAGAGATTGCTGGGAGGTCTCATCCCAGTGATCCACATCCGTTGAGTTGATGGCTGGCTGAGTGACATTGACCCATGACACCAGCCTCCCTTCACTGGCACTTCCTCCAAGCTGTAAAAAGCATGTCTGAATCGTAGAGGGTGGGGGCAAAGTGGGAGTGAAATGGGAGAGAGGAAGAGGAGGAGGAGGGGTGTTGTGCCAAGTGTCCATGGAGGAAAGACTAAAGTGCTAAGATTTGCGAATGAATTAAGGGACTGATGATCTCTCAGCTGGAGAGTTTCATCATAAAAGGATGTAAAAACTTCTCCACTCTCTATTCCCACTCTTTTTTAAAAAAAACTCATCTTTGACTCGTGTCACCTTTTGATCACATGACCTGCTGCTTTCTCTCCCTTTCTCTCTCTTCCAGCTGAAGTGACCACACACCACACGTGTCACAGGCCTACCAGACAGGGGAAACCAGCAGTGATTTAGCAAACAAGCGCTCAATCAATGGTGCAGTGGAGCGTGTAACACATGCCAGTCAAAACCTATTACGTTCAAACAACCCTCTTCAACTTCCACTCCACTGGTCTGACCCTTGGGCTGCTAGTCAAAGAGACTGGCCAGAGGACAGCCAGAGCCTTATGAAGCCAAATACTCTGAGAAAAAATTGTGCCTTCAAATTGCCAATATTTATTGCCATAAATAAAAGATAATGTATCCAGCACGGTTTAATTGTTAAAATAGAGTTATGTTAAAAAGAAAATCAGTTTAATCCAATTCAAATTTATTCAATTCAGTTCAGTTTTATTTCATGGAGTCCTTATTATCTAAAAGATTTCATCATCATAAGGATTTACTGTGATCTACAATGATCTGCATCCATCTGTAGCAAAAAGCAAATCATACAAGCAAAAAAGAATGTAAAGTTAATCTGTGTTAAAATATTTAAATGAAACCAACAATATTTCAGCAATCACAGCCTAGTATCTTGTAATAACAGCCAGGAGGGTATAATACGAAAAAAGTTCAACATGGATTCTTTTGCATTTCTGGCTCGACAATAGGTACCACCATGATGGTTATCAATTTTCTCTGTTAAACCAGACTTTCTGCTTCAGGCTCTGGCATGCTCGCAGAAAAAGTGTTTTATGTGCTGTAATACTTTTTTGGCACAAAATGATCCCTATGAGTGCCGCCTTCCCTAATCTGAGACATTATCAGGCAACGATGATAAAAAGAATCTGTAAAGAACAAAAAAAACCCCAGTAATTTGCAACACTGTTGCAAACAAAATAAGATATAAATTTCAATCTAATTAATTCATTTTAGTTTGTTAAAGTGAACATTTTAATTCAAGTTCCAATGCTGAGTGCACTCTGTGCTGCTGTTTATTTCTAATTTTAAGGCTGCACCTTTGAGCGCTGAAACTTTAAAATGTATAAACATATGTGTGTGTGTGTGTATATATATATATATATACATACATACATATATATGTATATATATATATATATATATACATATACATATATATATGTATATGTATATATATATATATATATATATATATATATATATATATATATATATATATATATGTGTGTGTATATATATATATATATGTATGTATGTGTGTATATATATATATATATATATGTATGTAT
>VUQR01022721.1:6679-30240 GCA_015108515.1 Hemichromis elongatus
CCTCAGGAATTGGGGGATCCTGCTGGTTTTCATTTGAGTCAGTGAATCCAGAAATGAGTCAAATGCAGCACAGCAGGTAAATGAAGTTAACCACCTGTTTTGATAGAAGCCAAACACTGCTGTGGATCTAGTGGACCGCTATGTAAGGTCAATATTTAATTCATTAAATTGTTCATTGTATTTTTATTTATTTATTTTCTGTATCCATTAGGATGGCGAGCTCTGCATTTTATGCTAAAAGGTTCTGCTCTGTATTGACTTTTTTCTTTTCTTTTTAAAAAAAGTGAATAAACAAAATCCCAGAGATTATCCTCACTGTATGAACAGCAATGTTTACTTATCACAGTGTGTAAGAACAACACCATATTATTTTTATTATTATTTTTACAGTAAAGTATAACTGAAGCATGGGCATGTGTAAAAGTAAGCCGAGTTAGAAAGGACAATTTGTTAAAATGTCAACACTTTGCCCTTAAAATATTAGAAAACTGAGGAATCTACACCAAATAAAGTGGGCGCTGTTTATATTTCGACCAGATAAAATCTAAGAAAGAGATTTTATCTCCGTTCTGTATCCATCTGTGTGTTTGTATTTTGCTGGAAGGCTACTGGAGCTCTGAGTTACATCTTGTGTAGTGAGAGAGAATTGAAACCATTTAAATTGGAGACAGAATATTGACAACATGTAAACCACACAGAGGAAAAACATCTTTTTACGGGAAAGGAGAGCATTAAAAGAGTCTAAAAGGATCGACCACACTGGGCTCTTTTTTCTTCTTTTCCGTCTCAGTGTTCTGTAAATTTGTTTTTTTCCTAATTTCTCCCAACCTTTAAATCTCTGTATTTGTGAAGGTTTTGTGTCCTTCTCAGCTTGTCTTCTAAATTTCGTTGTATCTGTCCTTTATTTATAGAATTTATGTTAATGAATATGGATTTTCTGCAGGTGATGCGAGGATTTCTCTGCTAACTTTTCTGGTTACATCAGCAAAAAAAGAAAAAAAAGTATGATATTCTGCATTAAAGTGTACTAGCAAACACTGTGGGAAAATATGAGAAGTGTGAGGAAAAAAAACATTTAGACAGCCTGAAATATTTAACTGCGCATAATGATTAAAATAATAAATGGTAATTTCAAAGTACAAATATTGAATTAATGTAAAACCTCAGTTAAATTTAGAAGTTGGTGAGCAGTTATGCTACTGAATAAAGGAGATAATTTTTATACATTTTTATAAATATAACTGTAAGAATATGTTGTTTTAAATGTTTTCAATCTATAAAGGTCACACAAAAGGAGCAGATACTTATTAAGTAGCAAAGAAACAGCTAGATGATGGTTACAGATGGAGGATAAATATTTCTCCTTGACTCAAAACACCATGAAGGGAATCATATGTCCAGGAATTAAGGGGGAAAAAAGGAAAAAAAAACAGTACTCTGTGTGTGTGTGTATGTATGCATGCACGTGTGAAAGCGAGCAAGCTGGCATGCTACCTCGTCCACCTCTATGACCCACCCGTCAAGCAGAGCACTGTGGAAAATCCATCTGGCTCACACACACACACACACCATGCAGAAGCGCTTTAGTTTTGTTTCCAAGTTGGAAGTAAAAGTTGCACAGACTAAACTCGCTGAACCAGAGCGGAGGGAAATCAGGTAAAAGAAGAAGGAAGATGAGAAAATGACAAGAAGAAAAAGATAGAAGACGAGAAGAAGAGAACCAGATAGATGTAAAGAAAGACAGATGACTGAAGCCAAAGATGGCACAAAAGGCTTGTGAGTCCGTCTTTGCACGCACGCACACACCTAATCAGTCTGTATATGACCACCCTGATCCCATTTCCCCCCCCTCATACATAAATATCAAACTATTTTATGCAGGTACAGCTAATCCTCTGTGTGTGTGTGTGTGTGTGTGCAAGACTGGAGCATGGGGTGTGGCTGTGTGAGCGTGTGTGTGTGTGTGTGTGTGTGTGTGTGTTGTAGGGGGTGGTGTGTTCTGGCACGGCATGGTAGTCATTTCCCTTCTAGACTCAACATCATGCAGATACACACACATGCATACACTTGCACACACACCCAGCAAGCGTTGGAATATCATTACGGTAAGAGCTGCAGTGAGCAGGCCCCTGACACAAGCGGCCCTTTGTTCGAATACAGACGCACACACACACACACACACACACACACACACACTGCAGACCCAGACTCAGGCCTTCCATATCGGCAATATAATTACAGCTATTACATCTGACTCAAATATAACTTTACATCTTGGTCTCTTGCTCTCTCTCTCTCTCTCTCTCTCTCTTCATTAGTCAGCCATCCAGTGTGAATCAGCAAGGTGGACTGGTGGGTGTGTGGGGAGATTATGTTTAAACAGAGGATAACATTGAAGCTCACCCCAGATGCCTCACTTTGTGTGCGTGTGAGAGTGCAGGGACATGTTACTCTTCTCTCAATTTAGAGAGGCCTCTCTAACACCTGTTTACCCTCTCAAATCACGGTTAACATTGTATCTGTAGGCAGCAGTGCTCTCTGAGTCTGTATGTGTTTGTATCAGTGTCACAGTTCTTTAAGGACCTCCTGCCAACCACCCATTGGTCAGGGAGTTGCCAAGGTTACCGAGCAGGGTGGCCCAGCTGTGCTCGGGGTGACAGATCTCTGTGTTTATGATTCCTCTCCCCCTGCGTTCGAGAGAGGTCGACTTTTCATGAACAACGCTCTCAGGTCCCAAGGTTGCCTGCAGCTATGTGACTTGTATCTCTTACACTGCACCCACTAACACAATATTCTCGCTGCGCTTCCTCTTGTCACTCCTTCAATTTTGTTTCTTTCTTCCTCGTGTGCTCTTGGTTCCTCTTTTTCTGATGTTGTTGCGCTTCTATAGTCCGGAGTGACACTTGCGGTATTTTTGTGTCTGAACCAGTGCTGTGACACGATGCACTTACAAGAAGGGCTGAGGCAAGACCTATTTCATTAGATTATTAAAAATTGATGCCATATTTACGTGTTTGTCATGTATTTTATTGGATTTAAATGAAATCTCTGCTGAGCCATATAAGCCCGTGATATATATCTGTCACTATGCCGTGGTATGACTGCTGCAATATCCTCTGTAATAATCCAGGCTATGCTAAGACCAGAAAATGCCTTTTTTGGCTGCTGGGCTCTCTCATTTTCTATTTTCTAGTAGTGCAAATCACCCCGACAGGAAAAAGAGAAAGCTCTTTTCCTGCAGAGCCTGATAGCTCATTAGAATTCAACACAACAAGCCCAAACAGCAAACATATTTTCCTGCTGTTACAATTCTGTGCCTATGTGATGACAGTGTTTCTGTGTTGTGACTGAGATTTGGGGAAAGCAGATGAAAAGAGGACTAAAGACGAAGGAAATGGGGGGAAATTTACTCTCCATATTAAAGAGGGACGATTGTAAGGATTGAAAGAGACATTTGAAATAAGGGAATTATAGATACTAAACAAAAATGGAGAGAGGGAGAGATGGAAGTTCATCCTTGCTCGCTTTGGTGATTGATTAAAAACTGGCGTGTTTGCTGGAGATGTGACAAATCGGCATAGAGTGAGGGGAGCAGAGAGAGAGAAAGTATTGAAGTAAGGAGAGGAGATAAGGGTTTGGTGTAGTTAAAAAAAAGCCCTCAAATATTTATGTTATCTATTTCTATCTATTTATGTTTTCTTCTCTCTGTTCTTATATGTAATAACGATGCCGAAATTGCCTTCGTATCGGTTTCTCCGTCTTCTGCCGCCCAAGCGTCAATCCATCTGACAGCCGCACAACAGTCTTCGTCTGGATTTAGTGTTTTTCTTCCTCTGTTTGCCTCCCTCCCTCACCGAGTCAGTATGTGTTTTTCCTCTCATTCCCTTTCATCCCGCGCTATACCTCTTGTGTCTAATAATAATTACAGCACCTCACAAAGAAATCAATGAAAGTCAGCAAATGAATGCAGCAATTTATAGACCTGCTTTATTGCTGGATATAAATTGCATTAATGCAGCACTTGTGAGAACGCATCTGTGTTTGTGAACTCGTGTTTACGTTTTAGTGGAGGTATGTGTGTGTACAGTATGCTGCTGTGTGCAGTCTGGTATCGTAAAGGTATGCCTGCATGGACATGCAAAGCAAAGGTTTTACAATTTGTAACCAAGAAACTATTTTTTTTTTTTTTTGCATTAAAAAGAAAGAAAAAAAACAAGTTTAGCCAAGAGATTTAAGGTTACTTCCTTTAAAGATAAGTTAGAGAAAACAAGAGAAACTGCTCAGAAGGTTTAAAAAAAATCCCTTATTGGTCCATATTTTTTAATCCCCCCCTCCCTCATTTAATGGTCTTTCCTGGAAGAGTATGTGTGCGTGTCCAGGCAAGCGTATAATCCCTGCAATGACACATGCACTTGTTCATGATTCACTGTCCTCAACATATACAGGACACATCCTCACTATTTGGCAGAAGGGTGCAAAAATGGCAAAATGTCCCATCTCTCCCTCTGTGATGTTGTTGACCCTGCTGTGTGGCCTTTCAATCCCTCATTTACTCAACAATCACCTTTGGGCTCCCACACAGTGGATATTTCCTTATCAATTCCTAGTTTTGTAACTGAGATCTACACTTTGACTTTGTTCTTCAACATCTTGATACCTTTTCTTTAGTTGTCTTTTTATTGTTGTTGCTTTTCAGTCATTGTTTTGTAGATTTCCTGCTGTGTATGAGATCAGTGTCCTTTTGCCTGACCAAATTTCTGCCACACTTTAGCTGTCAGACAGATGGCTTCATATTTGCCTCAGAATACTTTGGTTCACAGAGGAGTTCGTGGTCGACTCAGTGACTGCAAGGTGCCCAGACCACTGTGTTTGACAGCTGGTAGGAGGTGTTTATGCTGATATGCGGTTTTCGGGTTTTGCCAAACATCCTTACTTTGGCCTCGTCTGTCCAAAGGACATTGTTCCAGAAGTCTTGTTGTTTGATCAGATGCAGCTTTGCATATCTAAACCGTGCTGCCATGTTGTTTGTAGAGTCAGCAAGCTTTATCCTGACAAACTTTCAAAAATAATCCATTACTTATTCAGCCTTTTGCTCATTATACTGGCCTGAACACAAACATTTACCATGCTAATGGAGGTCCTTGGAGTCTCAAATGTAGCTCTTGTGTTGTTTTTGTTTAATATTTTTGTTCACTAACACATGCACAATCTCACCTTGGGGGGAATTTGCTGGGATCTTCACTCCATTGTGGTATTGTGTTAACGAATAGCTGAATTCTCCACACCAGGAGTCGATCAGAATGGCTGCTTTTATAGGTACTGGTCAAAATTTAATTGGAAGAATGACCTAATACCAGGCCAAAAGCAGGTTAAACTGTTCTCTCTGCTTCAAAGACTTCATTTTGTTTTGTATGAAATGCACTCTTGTGTACCTGTAACCATGCTTAACGCTGCTGTAACAATATCCTGACGCATGTTACAGTTCATGTTGCCCTCTCCCCTGCAACAAGATGGCAAACTTGGATAAACTCAAATTCCAGCTGGTATTAAGTTACTGTTTAAGCTCTTTGAGCAGTGCTGTTTTTAGAGACACTTGCAAAAAGGAACCATGTCACAGTTTGCTTCTCATGTGTTTGGTAGAGACAAGCGCAGAAACAAATCATCTCTCCAGCATCTTTCACATTCTTTACTTGATGGTGTGTTTAGTAAAAGAGAAAATAACAGAAATACTTGTTATTTTTTCCCCTTTTTCTTTAAAGTTTTATAGATATTATCTGGCAAACACTGAAGCTTTGCTATTATGCTTTCATTTTAATATTTTTAGGTATAAAAAGGATCTGGGTCTCTAAATGTGTGAAGTTAAAAACAGTTTTTACCTAAATTACTTATGTTTCTGTTTTACCCCAAATTAACAAAAATAAACCTACTTAACTATCTTTATTTACCAAGTGCATTACTTGTAGTTGTAACTAGTTGTAAGTTGTACTTGTATACTTGTAAGCTATAACTAATACCTCCTGAAAGTTGTGTAACTTAACCAAACTTTAACAATGAGTCTCTCCAATTTCTGCAAACAGCAAATTGAGTTACATTTGCAGGATGTCAGATAAGAATAAGAATTCGTGTAGGGAGCTTTTCTGGATCACTGGATTGGTACTGAATGCAAGTAAACACTGTCTTGATTCTTCCTGAAAAGCATTAACTTTACTCAAAACATAGAAGTTTGCAGCCTTCATGATTTCTCCTACACCCTTAATGAGCCAGCCCACCTTCTCTCATCCATAGACTAACAGGAGATAACCATGCAGAAAAAATAATACCAACCTTATCTACTTATTGCAGGGAAATTGATTTAAAAAAACTTCTAGCTATTAGATGATACACATAAAATAATTTATATTTTACAACACAGACAACACCATAATTTAAGAGGGCAATCTCAATTCCAAATAGTAATTAAAATGATAAAACATTCCAACAACCTTTTTTTGAGGCAATATGATTAAATGTGGGTTTTTTGTTAAATTCTTTTTTATCTATTACTGAAGTCCAAGATGAAAAAGATAGCACATAATTATTGTATTTATAGGCCCTGCTGGAGATTAAAATGCACACAGAGTCTGGCTGAGAGAAATATGAAGGGGAGCACAACAGCAATTAGGCAAATAGAAACACAAAGAGCAAAGTTGTGAAAGTTAGACAATAGTATTATTCAAAGAGCCAATGCTCCTGCTGTAAGAAAGAAAAATAACCATTTTTAAACACATTTTTCATCTGCATGCTCTCCGTCATGTCTAGCTAACTCTGCAGCAACCTGAAGCAAACTGTTAGATTACATCTTAATTTCCCAGATAAAAAGAGGCTGAAACAGAAAAAATAGAGAGCGGATCACTCAGTCCCCTGTGTTTTGAATGAAAGTGGAAAGGGCAAGTTTAATCTCTGGATTGTAGATTAATTAGAAGAACAAAGTAGGAGGTGGAGGGAATTTAAAAGAGAGAAAAAAAACATTTTTATTAATGGTTTCCGTGGTGGGATATCTGGTTACAATTGACCCTCATCTCTTATCGTTGCCTCACGTTCAACCCGTTCTATTTCTCATTCTCTCCTCCCTCCCTCTTCTCTGGTATTTCTTAGCCTTTTATTTATTTATTTATTTCTCCCTTGTCTTCTTATGTCTACACCACTCTCACTCTGTATAGAAGGCTTCTCTTTTTGTCTTTTCTTTCACCTGCATGTCCTGCTCTTTTCCTTCACCTCCTCCTTTTTTCTCCTCCTGGTGCTCGCTCACTGGTGTTTGTCTTCATTCTTTCACTCCTTTCTGTTTGATGTCTCCTTCTGTGTTTGCATCATCTATGCCCTTTTCTATCCCTTCCATTCATTCTCTTCACTTCACCTATACTCTTGGGCTTCTATTCATTATCAAGGTGTTTTCACATCTACACTCCTTTCTCTCTCTCTCTCTCTCTCTCTCTCTCTCTCTCTCTCTCTCTGTCTGCCTCTCGCTCTTTTCTCCCCTGTTCTCCTCCATACTTCTTTTTCCACTGTCCTCTCATTTTCATGCGACTCACTGGGCAGCCACACTCAGCGTCTTTATCTCTGTCTGTGGGAGAGGAGGCAGCCCAGTGCCAGCAACTAATGGACTTTTGGAGAACACAGCCAGCCATGCATCACAGTCTGGAGAACTACATAGGGAGAAAGAGAAGGAGGATTTGGAGTGAAGCCAAAGGGAGAGTTTGGGACAGAGAAGGAAGCAGACGAATGAGGGAAAGAGTGATAGCGATGAAAAAAAAATTAAAGTTTGGGGATCCTCTCAAGCAATACATGGAAAGGAAATAGGGGATAAAAAATATTGCTTGTGGGAGCTATAATCAATAATTGCATCTGTAAAAAAAAAATTTTTTTTTTAAAGATTTAACACTGCACATCTTTCCCTAATTTACCAATGCAACTTTGGCAGCCAGCTTCATCATAGTCATGCAAACAGAGAAAATGCCTATAAATGTTTTAAAAATAAGTGATATGGTTTAAAAGCTTGCAAAAAAAATAACAGAGCCTTTCCTCCACCTACATCATTCCAAATGATGGCAAGAAGAGTTAGAAAATGGCTAAAAGTCTTTTTCAGTTTGAAGATTATTCAACTATAGGATTACTTGCAAAACAAAGTTTTTATGAATAGCCTATTTTTACACTTTTTGTCGTATAAATTCAACATGAGTGCGAATAATTTCACATTCATAAATAATTTATTAATTACAGATATTAGAATTGTGATTTGAAAAGTCACTTAACTAGCCCATATGTACAGAATTGTGGAAAAGCTGATCATCACGATCAATAGACTGGCCATTTATTGTCCATGTAGCCTTGACCAGCTATTGGAGCATGACATGAATGAGGAAAAATGAGTTGCTGTAAATGTGTAAATTTCGTGTTTAACGTTGAACATTGCCACAAGCCCAAGGCTTTCTAGATGCAAGAAGGAGATTGCTTCTCAGTGCTACACTTCTGTCCTGTAAAACCTCTCTCTGTAGCAATAAACCACTTCCAAAGAACCTTGAAGGCAGGTTATGAAAGTATGCTAAAGATTTATGGTGCTGTAAAGTATCAGATTGGTAAAAAAAAAAAAAAATAGAAATCTACTAAGAAAAGAGTGTGTTTCACTCTAACATAATTGTGTAAAGCACTCTTAAATAAAAAAAAATACGGATGTTAAATGTAATAGCTTCTTTGCTGAATTGGGGACTTCAGCTAAAGTCCTGCTCACTTCATTACATCTGCAAAACTTTGCTGTAAGTCAGCCAGACTTAAGTTCCCAGTAACAAAAACTCTGGCCACCCAAAGAGAACAGAATTCACAAGTAGAAAATGGGTTTTTTGTATTTGAAATGTGCCTCCAGATACACAAAAGCAGAATGAACACCGCTAGCTGTAGCTTACATCTTAGCAGGTAGAATAATCTCTGATGTCTAGGTCGCACCTATAGGTGAGACGAATCCAAAAGATGCATGTGTCTGAAGGTGCACACACACGTTTCTTAGTCAGTAATGCTCTGCAGAGTCATGACCTCTAGTTGGAATGGAGAACAGAGTTCCAATGACACACACCCACACATCCAGCGACTTGCAGAGTAGTTACAGCAGAGTTCATTTCCACACTGCACCTTCTTCCTTCATGGGCGGTTTGTGGTCAGGTGGACATTGAAATGTATCTGTAATAACCAAGTGCAGACTTTCAATGGCAAACTCATTCTCAGTCTTACAGCGGATCCCCATCAAACTGCAAGACATGCATCTCTAAGTATACTGACAGCCTGTGAGGGCAGAAACTCTAATTAGCACTGAAGATTTTATCATTCACCTCAGGTCTGAGTTGAACTCCTGGCAGGTTTTTGTGAACCTTAGCCCTAACTTAATGAATGCTGGGTAGCCTAGTGTCTGATCTTTTCTTTCCATCTGACAGGTGCTTGTGTTGACTGAACGAGTAAAGGTACATTAATGATTTTCACTCTGTCTCGCATGTTTACACGAGGAAGAATAATGGCCTTTCGGTGATCAATGTTAACATCACCTTTTGGTCAGATAGGCCATAAATGCTGCATAAATAGAAGTCAAGTGGTATAATAATGGTAGATGTTTTGAAATGAAGCTGTGGCTAAAGGGACTGTGTGATCTACAAGATTTGTTTTAGCAAACACCAGCTGTTCATTAATTTTGCGCGAGTGCGACTGCGGAACCGCTCAAATTAACCAAAGTGTTGTGAAATACTGGCACAGCTTGTCAGTCACTCTGCTAACTGATGGTGATGTTCTGCGCCCTGTCAGATCCTACGTATCAGGCTTATTGACATTCATTTACTCATATACTACACTAGTATTTTCAGGTACTATACAGGTAAGAATTTCTTGTGAAATTCAAATTATTCTGGGATGAATAGAAACTATTGAGAAAAAAAAAGTTACTTCTTTTAATTACCCTCGGGAGTAGATGGAGCTACAGTGACTGATGGTGTGAGAGCACTCATGCACCTAAATCTGTTGCTGGAAGAGCATCTGAGTGTATCAGTCATCATTTTCTCTCCTCGCCTCCATAACTATTTCTTTCCCACGGTTCCAATTAAAACTCCAAATCAGGCTGTATTGCTTCCACATTAACATTTGCAAGACTTTTTTTTCTTCTCCCCTATACAAGTAGTAAGATAACTTGAAGTATTAATAGAAATTCCATCTGAAATAGACATGGAATCTGTCTGCAATATGGGCCAATGTTTTCCCTTCCAATTACTCCTTGGTGTTATGGAGGGCTTTTGACACTGTGCTGCAACCATTTGGCACTAGAACTTACCACTGAGACCAATGTTAATGAAGTAAATAGAGGAGGGTTGGCACATTGAACTCTGCAGCCTGCATTTAATCAGTATTTATATTCTCAAAACTACTTGGGCAGCTAACATGTTAAACTGACAGGGGACATTCAGGATCATTCTTGAAACCGAGGCTGCAGCCTGACAGCCAAAGTAGTGCTACAGCGGTATGGTGTGCTTTTAACCTTTTTTGGGCTGTAATCTCTGAGTTTCTTCGTTCCAAATTTATGCGAAAGATAGGCGGCCCCATTCACATGTCCTCATCATTCACTTGTTTTATTTTTGAGGCGTGCCTGTGATTGTGAAATGTGTAGCGTAACCACAGTGCAGAAATGTGCCACCTGCCAGATGAGGGCACACACAGTGTCTGGTCTCACTGGTCTTGAAAGGGTGAGCTCAGTAGTCTGTGATGACCCTGAAGTCAGCTGCTGATCCTTCACATGTTAAGGCGCAAGGTGGGAGGCCCAGTTCATACATTTAGTGTTATCTGCTGAGCATGATCGAGCGTATAGTGAACCCAAGGTTGACCGACAGGACCTTCTCATTTACAGGTTTACGGGCAGATGGACAGACAGACGTTGTGTAATGAATGCTCTGTCTGACGGGACTGATAGGATCACGTCCCTTTTTGTTGGTACGGCGATATTGCTCATGGTAGCCAGTGGATTGTGACACTCAGTAATGAGAAGGTGGAATACTCGTAAGCTGTTTTGAAGTAGTGTGTTTTACTGCCCTGAACTGCAGCATAAGGAAAACTGGAAAATCAGTGAGAAAATAAAAGGCTTGGATCCAGACTCGCATTTATATAGTCACAAATGAACTGACTCAGAGGTGAGGGGCACTATAGGAAACTCTCTACACCATTTTCATTTCTGTTATTCAACCTGAAAGCTGTCAAATGAGCTGGCAGGATGCAAGCAAATAAGGTTCTCTGTGCATGTCTGTGTAGCGACAGCTACACTCATGGCCTTGTGTTTTATGTTTGAGTGTCATTTTTTATAGTAATTATTTCAGCATTGTCCAGATATTAATGGCAGCCCTATTGATATGCTTATGACTGTTAGCTGAATCCATAAAGCAAAATCTGCATACTGAATAGGTTCCCATTCTCTGCTGCTGTCTCATCTGCAAGTCACAGCATGCTTTGTATTTTTTTTTTAAACTTGCTCTCACGTCTGTCTCAGTCTGTCACCGTCTGTGTTTGTCATGGACAGATTTTGCCTCTCTTGCCTTTTATCTGTTTCAGTATGTGTGTGTCTTATAGCTTCTTCTCTGTTCTGCCACCCCGCTGTGCAAATGTTGATGTTGATGATTTTTTGATCAAAAAAACAAAGACTTGAAGAGCTCATTCTCTGCCAAACCCCAATACTCAGTTTCAAATTAAAGAAAGTGATCTGGATATTCAGATTGTATATCTTTTTCTCTGGCGTCACCTTTCTAGTAAGTTTCAGGAACTTCAACTTTTTTTTCTTTTTCTTCTTTTCAAACGAGGATATAGAAAAAGAAAGAAAACAAAGCTATGCCTTTGACTCAGCATGTGTGCTCTCCTTTATTTTTGAAACTTTATGTGAGATTCATCAGTCTGTGTCTGTGTTTGTTTCGCTGACTTTTTTGAGGACATGGCCGAGGTTGTTGACCACCTTTGTTTTCTTTTTTAGGCAGAAAACATTTCACAGAGATCCCCGAGAGTTTATATTTATTTGGCTGTCTGCCTTTACTTTCAGAAACTTCTGCAGGGACCCGAGACTTAATCATGGCTAGTTTATTCAAACAGTACACCAGTGCTTCACTGATTCAGTTCATTTCATCTTCATTTTTAGAGCAAAGTTAGCTGGGACAAGCTACAATCAACATGACCAGCCAGCGCCCCTGTACATGGCATCTACGAAAGGGAAAAACGCTGTTTAATGATATGTGCTCTAGCTGCACATAAAACTCAGCTTTTTCTGAATTTAGATGAATATATATATTTTCATTACATGTAATGTAGCTGCTCTCTCTCAGACATCATTTCTTCTTTCTTTTGTTAATAGAAATATACAGCATAGTCTAGAGCAAGTGGCCCTAATATAGCTATAATAATATATATTAATTTTTTCCATTGTCGGCATTATTAATGACTAAAAAAATATTTTTAATCCTTATAATATTTTCATTAAGTACACAGAAAAATCTTTACAATTAAAGAGTACTTCAAGGTATGTGTGTAGAAGTATAAAGTATAATAGCAAGTATAATCCTATAAATTAGTTACTGTTGCGTGTCATCTTTGTTTTGGGCTGTTTAAGTTCCAATGTTGTCTGCTGCGTTGCCTGGCAACACTGCATACATCTAGAAGTAAACCAGGAAGTAAATCAGCCTCTCTTGATTGTTGTCACAAATTCCCACTGTCTGGATCTCCTAGAAAGCCAGAAAAAAATGCAAAAGACAACACCAAAAAGAAAGATTCATACTCTGTAAAGCCCTGCAAATATAACATAAGACTTCATTATGAAAAATACTGTTGAGCAAAGGGAAGATGAAAAGGAAACAGAGAGAAATAATTTTTTCTGCCAGATCCTATTAAGGCTGGCATCTTAGTTTTGGCTCACTGATCCGTCTCGGATGATCCGTCTCTCCAACATCTGTCTCCAATTACTTCTCTCTTCTAGTATCACATCTCTCATCGGCTTAACGGGGTCTGAGCAAAGATTTTCATAGAGCGTGGCAATAGGCGATTAATTTCTCTCTTTTCTTTGACTCCCTCTTCCTGGAGAAACAAAGGCGACTAATGACAGCTGATGGTAATGAAACAACAGAGAAAACAAAGGGAGGAGAGGGAGTGAAGAAGTTGTCATATTGCGTCTCTAAGGATGTAGGCGGCTGTTGCCACTAGAGTTAGCAGTCGGACGAAACACCTCAGGAGGAACCTGCATGCCAGGTTATAGCTCCTCAAACCTGGCTATCAGTATGTTGTTGGAAAAGGTAAATAATTATTCATTCATCAGGTGAGAATATATACTTCAGTCCAGTCCAATCATTGTATCTGACCATTTTAAAGGAATATTTTTTGTTTCTCTGTGAAGTCCCTTAAAACTGACCTATAAAAAAACTAACTCAGGAAGCTAGTGTTGTGTCCAAACATAACAGACAACTTAGCAAAGAGCCCATTTTAAATCATGTCTTTAGGCACTTTGTTACTGGCAGCCTGTTGAAAAAAAACTAATTTTCCCCTAATTCGTTTGTTGAATCTATGAAAAATCCCAAAGATAACATAGTTTGACAGGCATAAAATTATATTTATGCACCCAGAGAGCTATTAGGGGAACATTTGGCATATCTCAGCATGGTGTGCAATGTGTGCTTTAAAAAACTTGAAAAAAATGGACAAGTGTAAGACAAGAGAAGAAGTGACAGGTCTCAAAAACTGTAGAGAAAATGAAAAGTACCTGAACGTCTGGTTATTAAAAAAACATAGGGAAAAAAAATCCATAGAAGACTGAACACAGGACCTGTCAGATGCAAGTGGCTCCTCAGCTAATCAGAATCAGAATACTTTATTGATCCCTAGGGGGAATTCTGTTGGTTACAGTGCTCCAGTACAAACAGTAACAAAAACAGTACAAGAAGTAAGAAATAGCACATTATATACGATATATACATACATAGAAGTTATTTACTGATAAATATCTGAATAAGAAAGAAGAGCATGTGCAAAAAGGGTGTAGCCATTGTAGTATACATTGTGTTAGGCGGATGAGCTGTACAGGGAGATGGCCTCAGGCAGGAAGGATTTCCTGTGTCGTTCAGTGGTGCTTTTTGGTAGTCTCAGTCTCTCACTGAACGTGCTCCTGTGGCTCGCCAGCATGTCATGGAGTGGGCTCGAGGAATTATCCAACATTGTCTTTATCTTGGACAACATTCGACTCTCCGACATCACCATAAGAGAGTCCAGCTCCATACCCACAACATTGCTGGCCTTGTGGATCAGTTTATTGACTCTGTTAGCATCAGCAACCCTCAATCTGTTTCCCCAGCATGCAACAGCGTAGAGGATTGCACTGGCCACAACAGGCTCGTAGAAAATCCTGAGCATTGTCCGACAGATGTTGAAGGACCTCGGTCGCCTCGAAAAATAAAGAAGACTCTGACCCTTCCTGTAAAGTTTGAGGTGTTTTTAACCCAGTCCAGTTTATTGTTAAAATATACTCCTAGGTATTTATAGACATCATCCGTCATAATCCATCTGCTGTTCACCGAAGACTCATCAGAAATAGTTTAAGAAGTCCTATGGAGTGAGTAAAATGCAAAATTTTGTTCAAATCATCTTTCATTTATAGACACTCAACAGTGAGTGTCTACAGTCATCCGTAAAACCCACTGGAGGCTCTGTCTTAGCTTTGGGGCTGCATTTCAGCCATTGCTGTTGTCAAAATTGATGGAACTGTAAATGCAGCTTTTGATCTGCCATGCAGTACAATCTGGAAAGCATCTTATTGGCAACGGCTTAATTATTTAGCCTGACAAACACACAAACTACTTACCTGGATACCACAGTGCAACTCTAGCAGTGATGAACTAGCTTTCCCAGGAGGCAGGCCTCATCATTACTGAAGCAGTGTAAAAAGCCAACATCTAGAGAAGAGCTTTGTTCTTAAGGAAGCCCGAAGAACTATTCCTGAAGACTATTAAAGAAATTATAGGAAAGCTTTCATAAAAGAGTTCAGGCTGTGTTGGTGAATGAAATTGGTCACACCAAATATTGACTTTCAAGCTTGTTTGAACTGTACAGCTCATGTTTTTGCCTCATAAACTATATTTCCGAATATGTTTACAAATGATTGCACCTTTTTCCCATTTTTTAGCATACTATTTAAAAGCTGAGATCTTAAAGCTTTTTAAAAAATGCAACCAAAAAGAAACTGTAGAATTATAACAACACATAACCTCATAATTTTCAAGGGAACCTGTCCTGAAATAACCTTCCTCATGCGTATTTATGCAGTAAAATGCATAGACGGGGAGTCGTCTCTCTTTTTGGTGCCCTGATTGATTTGCCTGCACCTAATCTTATCTTTATTCAGATCTTCATATATCTACAAGAAGCCAGCTAGTGCAAACTGGGGGGGAAATTTGGCTGGGGAGCAGCCTCTCATTGTAATGCTCTCTGAGCCCAAACAAAGGCAACACAGAGCATGTGGGATGCAAGTAAAACAAGACAGATAGAGACAGAACTAGCTGTGAGGATGTGGTTTGTGTGGTTTGAGTGTTATGCCGCAGTCAGACCAACATCCACTTGGTGAAATTTACTCACGTGGTGTGGACAAAAGCAGGACAGTAAGGTTGAAAGCATAACCTGTACTGCTCACAAGCTGATAGCAGCAGTCATCAGAGCTGTGATACAAAATGTATTTTATCAGACACTGTTATTACCCTCTGTCATTGTCCTTACACTGCAGACACACCAAATTCTCTCCTATCTACTGCATGTATTATTTCACCATTCACTACACAGAATCATCCAGTAGTATTTTGTGACCGTAAAGTCAGTTCTACCTGCTCTCTCTCCAACTGGCAGAAAGGTGGAAAGCTTTGTAATTTTAGCATTTAAAGATCAATTTGGTTGGACTGAGTGAAACACAAAGTCGATTACCAGACGTGAAGGTTTCTAACTGCTATAGACGTGTGAAAGACACGCCTATGGAATCGTTGTGTGACGTTTGTGAGAGGGACAGAGACTATCCATAAAGTTTAGAAATTGGCAGAAGCGTTAGATCTCTGGCCTGAGATGTACTGCTAGTAAATTGAAGTTTGTCTCTGGGCTGTTGGCTTTTTTCTGTCAGAGTCTGTCTTCCATCAGCCACTCTCACATTTTTCAAAATCAAACAAATCAGCGTCAAAAGAGAGTGATGCAAGAAGACATATGCAGAAGTTTGCCGTGAGTGTAGGCTGCTGGGAGACAGTTCTGAGCTGGTAGCAGTTATGAGTAAAGATGAGAGACTTCACTGTAAAATACAAAGCTTAATGATGTAATTTCTGAGCTAGGTAATACTTTTTTTAGTTCACTCATTTCTATGAAGCGAAATCAAATTATGATGGGGGTCACCGAACAGGCAGGCTGCTCTGCCTTTTCCCAACAGAAAAACGACGCCATAATCTGTCTGTTTAAATGTGTATATGGTGAATGAATGATATATGGTCATTCATTCTTCTTGCCCATGAACAGCAAAAGCCATCAGTGATTTAAAGTAGATTGAGCTTCCCTTCTAGGTCATCTTCTCATGCACTTGTAGATCACTTCCAACACCGCTGCTCTTTTTAGATCACTAGAAATTATTAATTATTAGAAATTACACATGGACATTTTATCATGGACATCAATCTTCTGCAGTAAGGGAACATCAGCTGCCAATAACCCAAACTAATCCAGGTTCTAGTGATGAGAACTAGGGCCAGATGGTACTCAGAGACAAAATGGGAGTCGTGTCCAAGCTCAAAATCAAAAGAGGAGACAAAGCAGTTGCTGGGCCATAGTAGAGGAGGTCCACCAGGTATTACAAATGCACCATGTGTAAACAGTCAGAAAGGCACTGCCAAGTTTCCAGAACTTCACAAGCATATCACCTTGAAAGGAATAATGGACAATTTATATCAGGTTTGGTCAGTCCAACTAAGTGTAGATTACTATTAATGACATCCATCATTAGAAATAAAATAAAAACAATAATGAAGGTTTGGTCAGAATGTGCATCTTCATCATTACTGGTTATTCCTGGAGCTAGCCTCTAACAAGCCACTCAAAACTATTCAAGATTGTATCTTGTCTTTCTGTCCCAACCTACCAATCCTAGCATCATTTACATGGTATTTTATATGTCTAATATCATATCTTAGAATAACTTCTTCAAGATAATGAGCTTCATTCGTTTGTTGGCAGTTTATTTAAAACATTTATATACTTGGTAACACAAAACCTGTTTTTTTTTACTAAATCTTTCATGGTGCAGTTCATCACTATTAAGGTGTCTCACTGTTGGTCAGTGGTACAGAAGCTAAACCTAACCAAGTAGCTGTCACCAGAAGTACATTCATAAATTCAAGTTGTTTTTTTTCTGTTGTTTATTTGCCTGTTTGTATGTCTTTTTAATGTATGACTAAAGACCGATTTCTATTGAAAGCTGATTAATTCACTGGGAGAATAAAGAAAAGAAAAATGTGAGGATAAGCTGTAACAAATCCATGTGGATAGCGCAAAACTCAATACTGAAATAGTACATGATTAAAAATTAGGAAAAGTGTCTTTTATTACAGCCATTCCACTTAGGTTTCTACTGTTTTGCTGCAACTTTGTCAGTGTACTCTCACTTGAAAGAACAACGCACAGAACCTCCCGTGTGTAAAAAATTTCACATTTTGCTTAAAGGCTAAATGGTGATCATTTAAGAAACTAATTTTACACTGGGGGATGATTTGTTATGTGCCACTGTAAAAAAAAAAAAAAAGTGTTTATAATCTTAGTTGTAATTTATGGATGAGGGAAAAGATAGTTTTTGATATACTTTAGTTTAAACTTTGAGCGAGATGAAGAATCTAGTATTCCTTTGCATGCTGGGTGCCCTTCAAGGGATCTTTCTGAGCGAGGGGAGGAGAGAGAGAAGGAGAGAGAGGGGAAAAAATCAGACAGAGAGAAAGAGAGTGGACCCTGGAGTAGTTTGGGCGTTTTGAAGTTTCAGCATGCCTAGACTCTGAAGCCAAACTGTTTGAACCATGGATGAGATAGAAAGACCTCTTGAAAACAGCCGAGACACACGCACATGGGGCCAGTTCTGTAATATAATTGCAATGTACCGTCTAGAGAGAGTTTTATAAGTCAGAATGTATGTGGGGTCACCCCAAGGAGTATGTGTAGGTGGCCACTTTTCATTTGAATGGCCCTCGAAGTTCAAAGTTCAGCCTTTTGTTTATTCCCATGTTTTTTTCTTCTTCTATTTTCTGATTTTTTTTTAATGTAGAAAGAAGGTTTCATGTACTGTTTGTTCACACAGGCTTCATAAGCAGCACTGTTAATTTTAATCAACTGTTTATTGGTTATTTTTCCTTTTTTTAAATTTAAACTAAAAACACACTCAGTCCACTCATGTGTCCTTTGACTTTGTTAACATCGTGCACCATGAGTTTATGTGAGCTTTGGATGCTGTTTAAGGAAATATTTTTATTGCACTTTCTATAGTTATCTTTAAACTCATGCACACTGTTATGTGTGGAAAACTCTGCTTTAATGGAAATTAGTGCAGTTGGGTTATTTAAGGTTAGGCGAGTTAGGGAAAGTTAGTGGACTTTGTAGTCAGTCTTTTTTCTTTTTTTGAGATAAGACCCATTTATATGCTGAAATGTTGCGAAGCTTTACTTTTCCAGGGCTTTGAAGTTACCAGCCAGTGAATTCAGGCTAACAAATCTGGCATCCTTTCATTCTAAAATAGCATTTTGGATCTGTTTGGGTCGCTAAGTTAACCTGTCCTACATTTTCTCATGTCACAGTTGTTTCTTCTTTCTTTTTTTTTCTTCCCAGTATAATGTAAAAGTACTCTATTTTTCTTTTTTCTGTTGCAACATGGCTGCAGTGGCTCTCCTCTTCACTGGCTGTGTTAGATTGTGGTTATGCAAAATTATGTTATACAACATGTTAACATGCTCATCACAACCCAGTCGGTGATTTTGCTCTCATAATTTCGAGTTTAGTAATAACAAATAATGAAGCAAAGAGATGAGTAATTAGTTTTGATTTAACTATTTTCATCTTTCGTGTTTTCTTGCTCCTATGGTTGTGTGAAAACCCAAATCAGAGCTGCTGAGAAACAGCTCTGGCTCATGGTTCAGTGGTGTTATGGCTTCATTAAATGAGCTCCACCATCACTTAACCCCTTTAAAACTGATAATACGAGATACATAGACCATAAACAATGAAAGAGCAACAGAATTGGTTTCATTTTCTCTCCTTGGGGCAGTTGTTGTTGGGATTCAGCTCTATATAAATAACCTTGAATTGAATCCTTTTCAGGAAGGAGGGATGGAAATTAAAATGTGACGTGGATTGTAGAAAAAATAGGAAGTAGAAAGAAGAGAGATGCTGCAATGACTTTAATTTAGTGATTATGAATTTTACCGAGTTGTCTTTGTCACATTTATGAGAGAAGAAAACAAGACCCAATGCAGTGATTAGGATGCATTGGTGGCTGACAGTGCGTGTCCGTGGGTGCGACTGTGCTTGGGTGTGTTTGTTTTGGTATATCTGCGTGTGACTGTGATGGTTTCCAGAGTGTCAGTGTTTCTGGGAAAAGTAGCTTATGATTTAATTACCTTGGCCCAAGCAGAGGCACGACCCTGTACCTGTGGAATAGAGGAAGGAGCACGTCTGTACAGTGTGTGTGGGTTGGATATTAGACGTAGCAATTAGTGTTCCGTGAGATAAGTATCACTTGCATATCAAGTATATTCTGCAAGAGCATGATAACTTAGACTCCCATTGAAAACAGTTTCAAGGATTTTAAAACTTAAGCCTGAACACAATTAATCAAAGTTCACTCGACAAATGCAAACGTGGTTATTAACACCAGAGGAACCTGAAGACAGCACACCTGCAAATGAAAGCACCAAAAAATTTCTCCCAGCGTGGTCTAACAATATTTCACCCCCAGCCACCCCATTTGTATGCTAATGGAGGGTTTATGAAACCCTAAAATGCAAAATGTTATTTAGCACCAAAAATATTCAGTGAACATGGCACACTAGTGGATTGTGTTCATTTTAGAGATCCTGGAGACCATCTAAAAAACAAATGAGTTCTACATTTGATGAAACAGTCGTTGAACAGCCATCAAACGATGGCCATAAAGGGTGCCTCCTAACTCTGGGGAGTGAGTCCATAAAACTTTTAGAAAAGGAGTCAATATGTACATGTAAGCATAATAAGTAATAAAAAAAACAAGCTATAATCCATTCATGCAGATAGAATATAGAGATACTGATATTTAGACTTGCATTACTTATTTTAATCAAAAACATAACCTAGTAGAAATTTGGTTTCTCATCATATTGTAAGCATAATTTGTAGGTGATAAGATTTACAACAAACAGGTTTTTAGTCAATAGTAACCATTACCTATTAATATCTTCTCTGACTCTGTCTTGATAAAGTAAAGATTGGAAATATATAATTTGAAATAGTGACATGAATATAATTTATCTATATGCATTTTCGCTATTGTGTACCTGTTATAGTGCAGCTGTGGATGAAAATTACAGTGGGAAAAGGAGGTCTAACATTCCTTTTTGCTTGAAAACTAGATTTGTACCCCATAGTGAGTCATCATAAATACACAAAAAAAAAACCTGTTACATTGAAAGCTATGGGTTTAATAAATGGAAAAGTATACATCCTTCATTTCGAAACATAGAAAGTCAGAACAAAGTACTAACACATCTCAGATATACTGTGAAAAAGAGGTAAGCTGGCCTTCAACACATCACTCCATGGCACCATTCTAAGTGAGATTTTGTCGTCAGTAATTAACCAGGTTATGAGCTTTTATTAAGCCTTGCACCTAGAGTGCTTGTTCTGGTGCATAAAATCAAGTGCTCCCTATTCACACATACTGTACATTGTTTATGAAACAGCTGCAGCTGGAGGCAAAAGCATTTCCTTTCACAGGCCACAGCATCCTTTTCATTACCGCGACACTACCTTTTTTATGTGATCACACTGTAATGTACTGCAGTCTATGTAACCTTTAAGAAGACATGTTGAACCGGTGTTTGTATTAAGTGATCCTGTGAGATCAACAACCCCATGACTAAAATACACAATAGCAAACAGAAAAAATCACCACGTTCAGTCATAACCAAGGCATAACGACATTTTTATTATGAAAGCACCATTGAAGAGTTTTTCATTATTACTCAATGTGCAATTCATTAAAACATGAAACAACAGGAAACATTTCTGTCACTAAAAATTGAAGCCTGATGTTCAAATCCTCTGCTCCCCCATGTTTTTTTTGCGACTAGTCTTGCGTCTTTCATCCATTTTCTCCATCTCACGCTGCCTTTATACTCACTCATTTTTATACAATTACATTCATGTTTTTTGTTGGGGTTTTTTTGTGTTCCTGTGTAATGCCAACTCTATTTTTGTTTCTCCAAAATGGCTTATTACTCAAAGCAAACACATTAATTCCCCTCTGTCTTAATTTTATCAACACATAGAGGCTTTTAAATCCATCCTATTTGTTTGCTTGCATTCTCTACTTTGCAGGGCACCATTTACAAGTCAATACGCAAGCTAACATGTTAAACATTAGGAAAAATCACAAATGGTGTCACGGGGGTATGTTACTGACACTTTTTTTGACTCATTGTTGGGATTTTTACACTGAAAATTCAGTGAAATCACACTAAGGGCAATGACAGTGTTAATCAGATTAGCAGAGCTTTGGTTGATTTGACATCAGAGGTCACTGCACATATATTGTGCTTAATAATTGATTTGAGCTCTTTTCACCCAAATGTAGGGAGAAAAGTGCCCTTAATGCTCAATTTTAAGCTGTTGAAACAGTTTTTTTTTTACTAATTTACGTAGCACAAAGCCCATAATCTTTTCAATTCAAAAGCAATAATGAAAAGCCGTTAAATTATTCTTCAAAGTAATAAAGTGCTCTTTCCTCTCTTTTTAAGGTTGTAAAGAGCTGAATTTGCTATTCTGATGCCCTGCGGTGAATTATTGAACACACACACGTACACACATGTACACACTGCAGAGAGCTACAGGCTGTGAAATTACCCAATCACAAGGTCTTGTCAGTTCTCAGACATTAGTCATCTCACATAGGCCAAGTGAGGTGATACACACACACTCACACATACACACACACACAAAGACAAAGACGGAGGGTTTTGAAAAATTTATAAATCTCCATTAAAGTTAATGACACACCAAGTCCAAAATAATGTATTAGAAGAGAAGTGTGTGTCTGTGTGCCTGTTGTCGCCCGAGGCTATTTAAGTGAATTGTCAGGAGGTGTTAGGATGTGAATGTCCCAATCTGGTTGTTTATTCTCCGTTTTTCATTTTCTTGAGAAAATATCCCGTAGATTTACAGAATATTAACTAGAAACTATGTTAACAACGGCCACCTTGGCTTTTACTGTAAAACAAGCTGTGATTCTCACCTTGAGTCCATTTCCATTTCTTCTCACGCACAAGCTGCTATCTCACTCATACCTGCAGTTTGACCATGCACATACACAACAAGGACATGAAAATGAAAAACAGATCCAACACACACCCATGCAGGGTTCAATGAAGATGAGCCAAAACACTACGTGAATCTACAGTCAAGTGGGAATGCTGAACAGTAAAATTGCTGTGCTGTGCTCTGAAGTTTGCCGTCCTGCAACGGAAAAATAGCCTAATCTTGGCTCAACACAACATTTTTGGACTAAAACTGCTGATAGACTGTAGTTGTGAAATCTCAGCGCTGGGGTGAATTGGTCCCCTTAGAGCGCGTTAGGCAGAAAAGGTCTAAGGCAATTCAGCCCATAAATATCTTTAAATAGTTCAATTTTCAACCTGTGAGCCATTCTTGGATCTCTTAGAAAACCATCTCAATAACTCAAGTGCTGAATGCTCTGGGATGTGTTCTGCATGACCTCCGATGCACCTTTCTGAGCATTGTTAACCCCCTTGTAAATGTCTTTCAGGTGAAGTATGGCCGGTTTGGTTTTGTGTGGGATGCAGCGGTGCTGGAGTACGTTGCTAACAATGATGAGGATTGCTCCTTCTACACCGTCAGCAACAACGCACCAGACCGCGGATACGGTATCGCCATGCAGCACGGCAGCCCCTACAGGGACATTTTCTCCCAAAGGTAAGAGACTTAACAGTAAACAGCAGCCAGCTGTATCATTAACTGCATTTTATTTGTTAGTTTACATATAAAGTACATAGTTTACTTGCTGCGTCTGTTCTTTTTCATACCATTCGTCTCAGTTAGACTGTCTTCTCTTTTAGGTACAGAAGAATCCTCTGTTTTGGAAATGAGTAGCATTCAAAATATACATATAGGTCCAGTAATTCTTTTTTATTGCTACACCAGTTTAATTTCAGTAAAAAATGGCAACTACCATAAAATGTGCTCTTGTACAGTGCTCCAAGAACCTTAAGACATCA
>VUQR01022721.1:35704-48272 GCA_015108515.1 Hemichromis elongatus
GGGGGGGGTGCTTAGTTTACTGCTATACAGTTCAGTTTAACATGCTACAATTTCAAAAACATGTTGTTTTTTTCCCCAATAGATCTCTTGTGCCCTTACAGCATCTTCATGCACTGAGCAGTGACTTGTGTTTGGAATTTTCTGCAGCAATCAACAAATAATTGGATGATGAAATATCAGTTTTCTTCTGTGCATCAACTCCCAGACTAGCCTCATCCTCCATTTGGAAACTTTGGACCCAGCTCCTTTGTTTGCACCAGACTCCCCCTACAGGTGAAGATGTCTGCAGTTGATAATAATGGCTGATGATAATCTCGTGCAGAAGGCAGAGGAGGCTTTCTTTGACATCCTACCGTAGAGTCAGATCCAAATAACAGGCAAGAGTCCAGTGGCTCTATCTCAGTTCTCTTTTGGGACCATTCCAGTCTGCTAATGAGGAATCTTGAGTTCCCCTTTAAGATATATTTGTCGTTCGTCCCACTACCCTGCCACAAGTTGTTCATAACGGTGAAGCTGAACAGTGGATTCCAAAGGACATTTGCTTTCTACTGTTATTTTTGGAAAAGCATAACCTAGCTTAGGTGCTACATCCCAAGGAAACTTTTTCAGAAATTTTAGCTAGATGCTTCTCATATGATGCAGGGCAAAGAACGTGGCGGGGTTATCCTCACCTCTGTCCGCCATAGCAATTTAGCTCATTGATCTTTCCCCAGAGATAGCCACGGACATCAGGATGGCTTCAGTCTCTTTGAAACAATGGCAAAGTAGACTCGTTTACAGTAAACAATCAAGGAACCCAAAGGATTCAAACATCTAAATCACAGAGATGCTCAAGAAGAAGTTTGCTCCAACTGTTACTTGTTACTACCCCTGGTTCTCTAATAACACATGTGTCAGTACACTTGGTCCCCAAGCCCCCCCCATTGTTGGCACCACTATGTAGGACAGGGATCAGAGTGCTGGTTAATCAGGACCACCATGAGAAAGATGCAATTCTGACAGGCTTACTTGTGCAACATTGTTGAATTCTGGGTTTCACCCTAAAACCAAAGTAGTCTTCTTTGGAACTGAGCATTTATCTACATAAGAACTAAACCACCATGACAGCAAAGTTGTCCCCAGTGAAACTGAAAGTGCTAAACTCTCTAATGTCACTTGTTGCACCCCACAGAGTGGCGCCTGAGCTACCTGTTGTACGTCTGCTGGGTTTGATGCCTGAATGTGTTGTGGTTGTCCCCTTGGGAGTCCTCCGCGTCAAGTAAATTCAGGACATTTAGCCCCCTGCGCCTCAACGAAATACATAAAAATGCATATTTAATGTTCCTCCCCCACTGCAGCCAGTTTGCCATACATAAAAATCCCACATGTTCTCTCAGCAGGGCTTCTCCTTTGGGGGAACTGCATCTTTACATACCAGTATGCAAAGATGCATTTCTCTCCAGCTAGAGATGAATATACCAATCTTAAGTCATTGGTGGGAAGTGAAGAAACCTTTGTCTACTCGCATAATTATCACTGAAATGCACTTACCTCTCACTTCCAAGCATGCACTCTGGAGACCAATCATTCTGGTGGCATCAGAACAAACAAGTATAGCTGTTAGTAGGGGAGCTGTGGCAGTTGTGTCACAAAGACATATAAAAGACATATGGCAAACCAATTAATAGGAGTTTTATAAGGATTCTTGTTTAAGCTGGGGTTCCTATATGGACTCTGTAAAGGGATCTCAGAGGTCATTCATGGTGGCTTACTGTTAGCATGTACGAGTGAGAAGGTAATGAGTCAGCATCTCATTTCAGACACCATGGGCTCCTCTTTTTTCAAGGTTTACGAAAAACCTTGCATAGTTAGCATGCCTCATCTCCCTTTTGAAACCTGCTGCATACATAATTTACGAATTGAAGCGCTCTATTTTCCTCGACTGAACTTCATTAAATACTCTTGCATAATTCTGACTCTGCAGAGTTCATTCCGCAGGAGTTGACCTGGTCACACAATATTTCCTTCACAGCCCCGCCCCCCTTAATAGATCCCAATATCCAAGGAGCAAGATCTTCTACTACAGCCTTCTACTAATTTTCCTGTCAAGCAGGAAAATGGTGCACTTTCTAGCAGTGGTGCATTGACAGAAGCTCAGACCTCATGTTGTGCCCTCTATCCCCTGTGGTGACCCATCTCCACATGCTTAGGAGCATAAACAGGTTTTTCATTATATTTTGCACATGGCTAACATCAAACAGATCCAACTGTTTATCCAACACAAAGTACACTCATGAGGTATGTCTCTCTGACTGTGTAAAGCTTTCAGACAAGCCTACAACAGCAGGAACAGAGCCTCCATCGGGCGTCTGCGCTCACTTCGCGAGCACCTTATCTTATTCACATCTCTCCTCAGTGGGATGGAGTTGTCGAACAGCTGCACAGCGGCATCTTGGGTCTCTCACACTCCCATTCATCTGTTTGCATCTGCACAATATATGTTAGTTTTCCCCGACTAACTCATTTTTATGCATACTTGACAGCTCTCAATATGTTGTCAAATCTCACCCTTTTTATGCCCGTGCCAAGAGGTGTTCCTCTGATCCCATCATGGATTAGTGAGCTGCGCAGTGTGTAATGCCCCACTCTCCCCTGCTGTTGCAGGTGTGTTGTGGCAATTTTTTTTCCACACATGGACTGACATAGTAAATTAGCATTAGGAAAAAAAAAAAAAAACCTTATTTCAATACCTTATTGTAGCATATTGTTTTGTACGTGTGTTACCCACTAGGAAACACTGATGTCGTGGTGGGATGTTGACCACATGCCTTATCATAATAATGACAGCTCTTAGAGGAATTAGCATGTGCATAATACTTACTTACAGCAAGCACAGATTCTGTGATGACAGACCAACTCATTAGGCTGTAAGCTGTGTTTGTTCCCCCTGTGTCAGAAAGAAAACGCTGACTTACAGAACACAAGGACATGAAAGAAAGTCTTGAAGGTTGGACAGGCATAGAGGGATAAACACAACAGCCAACTTTTAGCAGCTTATGCTTATACACACAGAATTTGTAGTTACAGTGTGTAACCAACTGTACTCTATTAGTTTGTATTAAAAAAAATAATCTAAGTCCGTGGGTCAAGTCCTTTTATACAGAAAACTCTTACCTAGATTCTTATTGAGAAAATTGTATTTTAGTTTTACTTGCTGGTTTGATTTTTGGGGCTCTGTGAAGTATTGATGTTTTTTTCTGGGTTTTCTTTTTCATTCTCTCCCTCATCTTTCTCTTTCCCATTGATTAGTTCTTTTCAAAAGCAATTTCAATTGCAAACGGCACAAGTTTCCAATGCACCAGCAGCTGTCATGCATTCACTGGCTGAATACCCTCCAAATGGTGTATAATCAGTTTTTAAAGTTCAGATTTTAAACAGCAGAAATTATTTTATTTTGAGAACTGTGCCTTTGATCTTTTTGGTGTCTTTGTAGTAGCATAATACCTTGAGCGACAAGCGTGATTAGGCTTGATCAAGGATTCTGCCAAAGAAACCAAAAGCTACATGCTGGTAATTTGATTCACTGCGACTCTCTTTCTGTTGTACTCACTGAGCTCCAGTAAAGCTGGAGGCTCTAAGGCTCTTTAGTTTACCGTGTATGGAAATCACCAAAAAAAAAAAAGTCTTTTTTAAAGGAACTTTTGTTTGTCTCTGAAATTTATGTGTTTATGATGTTTTTACAACAGACACATTGCGATTTAATGTCAGGTGTTAGTCTAAGTTGTCTAAGCTCTCTCAGTCTGTAACTGTCACTCTGTCATTTCTCAGTCAAACTCAGCCCATGCATTCATTTCATCTTTACAAATCACTCATCAATTAATGATGAAGGTCTTTTTTCTTTCCCAGTTTCTTTCTCGATATGTTAATGGCAGTTAATGGCTGTTTTACTTCTGTGCATTGTTTATCATAGTTCAGCTCCATAATCCATTTCACTTTGTGAACACAACTGTGGCTTAATGGTTCTTAATTGAAAATTTTGTTGACAGTGTGTATCAATGTGTATTGAACCCTGAGAGTGCTAATTGGTATAATTAAGCTTAGCAAACTTTACTTGAGGGACCAGAGACCCAAGGGTGAATAACCTCCCTCACTCCAGTCCTCGGGATTCATTGTCCAAGCGAAATCTGTGTTGACCTGGGGCCTTATATTGTGAATAGAGGGCCAAAACAGAAGCAAAATGCTTCATAAAAACAACTCAGTCAAAATAAACAAAGATGGAAATTTGAAGTGTTTCAATGGAGTAGTTCCACTGAATAATTATACTGTGTAACAACGACCCTCATTGCTTTCAGGCTGCTCCATGTATGTGCCCTCCAATCTGCGTTCCTTCTTCCATAAATGTGGACATGTACTTCTCCAAATGATAAAGCACGTGTCACAGAGATAGAGTAGCTGTTGAGGAAGATAAATGCATAAAGTATTGATCACTTTTGTGCACGTCACAGTGATCGGACTGAGTGTGAGCAGCTGATGTGAAAGCTTCGATCGTAATGAAAAAACGTTTCCTTGCGACCGAAGCCACCGTTAACTGAGAGAAGCTTGATGATTATCACAGCTGGCTCGCAGTAGGATAGCCTCGTCCTGTTTCTTTCCCTCCAGAGTTCCCATGTTATGGCGTGTTTCTCGCCTATAGGCTCCCGTGTTCTATGCTCTGTGTGTTTTCCCAGCCTCTAAAGGGTGACACACAGTGATCTTAAACATGAGGCAGAGCAGCGTGCCATCTCTGCTGTCTAGAATGAGGCAGTTAAAATGCTTGTTTTATGCCTAGCAAGGTCACTGGTGAGACTTCTCTGTATATTCTTTTTATAGTTGACACAAAGAATTTAGCTCAGAAGCAAATCTATGCACCAGCAGTGCTGAAATAATATTTCTTCTATCTGAGACGACTAGTAGTCTGTGGCTGAATAAACAGACTACCTCGACGGTGGGGTAATGATGTGTGCTGGTGGGTCAGTCTCAGCTCCTCATGGCTTTTCTTTGCTAAAACACAAGGAGTGTGCAGTCAGGTGCAGGTGCACTTCGTTGATTGGTTTACACCACCGAGTCTCTCTGGCGCTCTGTCTTTGCCCTGCTCACAAAAGTGATGAAGAGATTTTTACAACTCAACAAAGTGAATGTGACACATCAGTTTGAAGCTGATTTTTTTTTTTTTTACCTCCTTGTGAGATATTCTGACAAGTTTGGCTTGTTTTTATAAGGTCACAGGGAAACACGATGTGATGCAGCGAGAGTGATCCGATGTTTGATCCTACACACCTTCCACACACAGGACAGAATAAACAGCGTCAGCAGGCCTTTACCTGTCGTGATTCAACGTTTAAGAATACTTTGGTGGCTTGTTTGCTGGATGTTTGAGCTAAGCTCTTAAGTTGAAGGCTGACATCCATAATCACTATGTCATTCTCACCTACCTGAAGTAATTGAAATATAGACAGCTTAGGTTTCATGTTAATGATGTCTGCATGTTCTCACTGTGCCTGCATGGGTTTCTAACCATGTCTAAACACATGATTTTTGGGTTAAGGCGTGATTCTGAATTGTCTATAGGTGTAAATACAAGTATGAGCGGTTAGCTGACCCAGTGATGGACCTGTCAAGGGTGGATCTCTAATTTGGATGGTTAGATTGATGGATAGATGGACTTAAGTTTTGTTTCATTAAATTCAGTCACCCAAGCTCTTTAGGTTTATAAAAATATCAGGGTTTTGGTTAAAATACACACATAATGTGAAAGTTAGAAAGCCATGCACTAATTCACGTCTGCAAAAGGTAGCATATCTATAAAGCAGAATACTTTCTGTTAATCTGTGATCAGAATGGATGACAATGTACCTTCTGCCCTACTACAGGTCACAAGGGCACCTATGGGAATAATTAAAACTCACATCTAATGGGCCGATGGCAATTCAAGCTAGTGTTGTGATTTAGTGCAAACCTTTCACATCTTTTCTAAGACAAGCCGAAACATTTAAGACAACATTTCTTACCCCTCGCTCATCGAAACTACAGAGAAACTACTTTTCGTCTTTATTATATGGACATTATTCTCAATCGTGTATTCTTACGGCTCTAACACGAGTGCGGCGGCTAGGGGCCCACTGATGCTGCCAGCTTTGTGTTAAGCTAGTAAGTGAGCTGTCAAACCAATGTTGTTCTCATTTAAGGAGCTGACAGTCAGCAGCCGTCTCTGAGCAACAAACTCATTTTAGAATAACACCTCTGTCTCTCATCTCCCTCCACTACCCCTTCTCCGCTCATTTCATTCCACGCTCTTCCTCTGTTCACTCGTCATTGTCTTTTCTCCTCTCTTTACCCTTCTCGGCTACCTTTTTACTATTCTGTCTCCTCTGCTTTCCTTCCTGTGCTCCCCTTTTTCCTCCATTGTATGATTCTGTTGTCAGTCATCCATTCAGCCAGAACACACTGCCAGGGTTTTTGCACCCCTCTCATTTTCTCTCTCAGTTTTTTTCTTCTTGGACTCACTTGGGTTTCTTCCCCCCATCTTTAAATTCTTTTTTTTTCCACCTCTCACTTCACCACGACTTATACCTTTTATTGTCTCTAACTTAAAATTGTGTTTGCTACAGAGGTGACAGATGAACGTTCATAGAAGTACTGCAGACATGTTTCACCGCTCCTCAGATGTTACTATGCTCCAAAATGATGCACTCTGCCTTTTACCCCTCTTACAGAAACAGTTAAGTCTATGTAGCAAGCTCTGAAATTCACTGAAGTGTTTCACATTATTCTTGATCATCTAACTCTCACTGCTCTGCATTTTAACTGGCTACAGCTGCAGTAAAATCTGCTACTAGGAATGTAAAGCTTGGGCCACCGCCTGCATTTATAGGGTCCTTATGGATGGGCCTGGGGAAGACTGCAGAATCAACACAATATATGAAGTTATAGCGCATTTAAAGGGCAGTAAGTGAGATTTTTATCGTCCCATTGTAGAAAATAGCCATAATATATCTTGACAGGGTTGAAAGCCAAGTTGATCAATACCAGTGACTCAACCATCAGTTTGCCAGGTGCTGAGATAACAGGCTTTCAAAACTCACTTTGTAGCCTGTAGTCTCTGTTTGGAGCAGCCTCGCCATCCATTTGAGTTCGAAAGACAGTCCCCACACCCCAGCAGTGGTGTAGCAGCACAGTGTGACATCTCTGAACAGTCCATTTTCAGCACACTAGGGATCTAATTTCTAACATTAGGGCCAGTCTATTAAACCAGTTACAAATAGACAATGCTGTCAGATTAACTTGTAAAAGCTCACTTTTCAGGTAATATAACTTTAAATGTGATATATTTTTGGACATATTCAAACTCTGACTGGGTTTTTGATTAAATCAAGCACAAGAAAATCACTTTTATGTCCATTAAAGTTAATATGCAGTTTTGTTTTGAGTTTTTATGCCAGCTCTTTAGCCTAACTCGTGCAATTTCCACCTAGAAAAACATCTTCAAATCTGTCCAACAGTTACAGCAACGAAAATGTCAGGCCAAATTAAATAGCCTAGGGCTCTATGGACAGCAAACACTTGAGAGAATTGGAATATCATGAGTCCAAATCACCAGGCCTGAATGAAGTCTCAAAAGTCTAAAATAGAGAGTAAATTCAAGTCTCATAGTAGTAAAAGACAGCCTCTTTACACTGTACCATGTTTGTTCTCCTTCTGAAAATGGAGAACGTTTCCTTTTACAGACACAGCTTAGTCACGGTGCAGGTACCTTCGGGTGGTGGAGGGGGTTTAAATGTGTAAATAGTGTTTATGCATATGGTGGCTTGTTTGCACTAATAGTCGGCGCCTGACTATAAACCCTTGTTAGAGTCGGTTTTGCATCTTAAAGGTGGGCACATGTAGTTTTTTATGTCTAGCTCTATTGCATATGTTTTTTTAGGACTTTCCCTTTCACAGCGCAAAAGTTTGGAAGGAGAATATTTAAATAAATCACAGAAACATGTAATTTAGTATAAATTGGCCCATGCAAATGCCAGAAAAAATCATGTCACATTTTGCATCTGAAATAGTTTGGATAGTTGCAGCTAGGGGTTTTCTTTTATTTGAAATGAAAGGGGGAGATGTTGTCAGTGTGTAATTGGCATGGCTGGATGGTTCAAGGCTTAGAGCACAGTGCCAACACTTTGGCTCTACCCTGTAGCTCTTCACTGAGTCACCCTGGATGTTTGGAGCCTAGTCCTGAATAAGTAGTCCTGGTATTTTGACGGGACAGAGGTGAACTATGTTTAACTGAACTCAACATGTAATGTCGGAGAAAGAGGAAGAATCCCAGTACTCTACTCTTTGTTTTGCAGGAAGTCACACAGAAAAACTTTCATGTTTCTATTTTTTTTTCTGTTTAATTCTCTCTTTTGCTTCAGGGTTATATGTTGTACTAGTTTATAATTACACAGCCCTCCTCTGGATGAATCCTGTGCTCCACATGAGTCTCAGGTTTGAGCAACACACACAGTCCTTTGCTATTTCTAACACAGGCGCTTGCCCTTGTATCAAAAACATATTGATTCTCCTTCAGCTGCCTCTCACCGAAATTAACTGCCACACTGTTTTAAGAGAGAAACGTGTATGTAAAACTTGCTATTACACTGTGTTCATTTTGTTTGCACCTTAATACACCCCTCGCCCAGTCGGCTTGCACTGCTCTCGGTGTGGACCAGATCATTCCTGTTAGCAGATCACCAGCAGGACTTTTCCACTCCGATCAGAGGTGAGGCGTGATGCTAAAATCTGGCCCTGCACATCTACACTTGAGAGGAAAGTCATTAATAAAATGCATCTTCAAACTGTAACCGCTATATTAATCACAAAAACTTGTGATCAGAATAAAAAGTCTCCATTTCAGATTTATCCTCACAAAGACAAAATCGCAAAACCATCCAGGAGTGTTTCTTTGTAACAAAATGAACATTTAAGTATGTGCCCACATTAAACGTGTTGCTTTACATTTTTTCTGTTACTGTTCCACACCCTAGCTCTCTTCTTGTGTGTGATCTCGTTATATTTTTGAACCTTGAGTCTTGATTGTGTGTTGTCGTTTGAAAGAATTCTCAGGCTTTTCTCAACTTAAACATTTTCCTTTTCACCCCTCTTTCTTTATTCTTGTCTTCTGCCCCTTGGTCCTTTATCCAAATCACTATGGTGTTCCTTCGTTTTTCAGGGTTTTTTTCAGTTTGAGTCAACTAATAATGTGTGATCATCCCAGCATCAAGGCTGCTGCCATAGAGTTGCCATGGCAACACCTAGTCCACACACAGTAATGGCCACTGCAGAGAGAACAGGGAGCCAGCGACAGAGCGCGCAGACACACACACACACACACACACACATATAGGAGCTCACAACAGTTGCCCCCCATCACATGGAGCAAACCCTTGCTCATTTGCTTTAACAACCAGTGGGAGTGTTAAAGCCATTATAGATCTCCCCAGTCAAAGTCAACGATCTTAAAGCAAGGTGATAACTCATTACACACACGGTGTTAATGCGCACTTACAGCACACCAGCTGTTTCACAGATACACTCAGAGATGCCCCATAAACACATACTATGTGTAAATATACACTGTTACTAGGAAAGAATGTATATATGTGTGTGTGTGTGTGTGTGTGTGTGTGTGTGTGTGTGTGTGTGTGTGTGTGTGAGTACACATCCAGAACATATGGTGTACAATATATGCCATATATTTTACTTGACAGTGAAGCATTTAATTGGATGATAACATGCAGTTGACATTAATATAGAAGCCCCACCATTATATACTGCTAGACCTGACACTAATAACTGTTCTCTATGTCCTTATAGTAGATGCTATTCCGGGTGATTAAAGTGATCTATTTCCTGATACCTCTGGCTGCAGTGTGCTGAGTGATGAACCCCTGGGGGGGAAAAAAATCCAACAGACCTTGGAGGAAAGTGTGTGTGCGGAGGGGGGCAAATACACACTGGCATATTATGCTAAAAGAAATGAGGGGGCAACTGAGCTTTGTTATGATCTCCCATCAGACTCAGTGTGATACTGCAGGTATTTCATGAGGATGTACATGCTGTGACACACACAGTTTAATACTTTAATTAACTGCTCATAGATCCTTTTAGTTTATCGTTGTTTCAACGCAACTTCCAACTGAGTTGATGTATATTTTGCTCACACTGGCAAGTTCCTTTTTATTTATTTATTTTTGTTTTGTTTTTAGAAAGATATGTTTCTTTGGTGAGACAGAGACGGCTAAATTAGAGCGTGAAACAGATGGTGTACTGCGGGAGCCCTTTGACTCAACCCATGTTTTTGTCAGGCAGTCACAGTGGCCTTTCATTCTGCCTGTAAGGAAAAGGATGGTGATGAATGAAGGAACAGTGGTAACTGCTTCTGTTTGCTTAAAAATGAACATCACCAGGCCCGCTTTCTCTTACATAAGTATGCCTTGCTTTGCGTCTAAATGTGACCACAGCAGTTTGGAGCTGTGTGATGAAACGCAAGCATAACTAAGGAGATTTCACAAGTTAGTAAGGTTCAAACTAAGTAATTTCAAACTCACAAAGTCTGACACATCGTCAGAACAAGAGCTCAACTGGCAATTTAATATTCCATTTACAAATTAAAATGTTAGTTTGCCGTCAGCATTTTGACGAGTAAAGATATTCTTCTCAGTTTGAGTCGCTTAAATCAGACAAGGTTGGGCAACAAAAAAAAGAAAATGGGCAGCAAGCATCGCAAAATATTATCAGCTTGGTCGTAAATTCTTACCTTTTTCCCGCAAGTATTTTGCGATTACAGAGCAAAGTGAGTGTGTGTGTGCGTGTCTGTGTGCATTTGTCCAGGATAATTAACCTCAATGAGATAAATGTAAGCTAAATGTAAATGTGGCCAATATGTGTGTGCGTGCATGTTCTTGTGAGTGAATGTCAGTGTTAGGGTTTGATTCAAGGGCCTATCGGGGAAGCAGCCTTTGCATAACTCTGATAGGCCAATTAGTGCAGAATGATAGATGATGAGCTCCGCGGGAAGACAGGGTCGTAATAAAGGGACGGGAGAAAGCACTCTGTCCTGAATCTTAACTCTGTTCTGCCTCTGTCCTCCTTCAGAGACTCAAAGATACATGTGGTGTAGCGCTAATATTCCTTTACTCCTAGCACAGGGAGAAAGCTCTTAAGTTATTATTTATTGTTTTGTTTGGCATCCTCCTTATAGGAAAAGGGGTTGTAATTTGGTGAGTCATTGTATTGATATCTGAAAATCATTTTTAACTCAACTGAGACACATTTGACAGAGCTTGTATTTAAGCTCATCTGAGTTTTTCTGTTGGCGTTAATACGTCAGCCACTGTTCAATGTCCTTCTTTGCTGATAACAGGGTTATTAATTTCCCTCAAATGTCAACAATAAAAACACCTTTTGTAACATTTACTGTCACAGTCGCTGTGTTTACAGGTGTTAAAGTAGATGAAACATGGCAGCGCCACTGCTTATTGCAACTCGCATCACGTGACATTTTTGACACGTAAGAACAGTCAGCTCATGAGCAGAGATAAGAAGCAGCAACTCCAAACAGAAAGCGTGCCTCTCCTCTCAACAGACATGAAACAATATGAACTGAGACAAGAAATCTTTAGAAGACGGCTGATTTTCAAGCGAGAAATGATGAAATATTTTGACAAAACGCGGCCTGCCTTCTTTGATAGGTGGGATCTCTCTTATTCCATCTCATTAGCCCGGTGTGTAATCCGTCGTTCTCTGAAGCCGTCTGTCAGCGCGTGTGCTTGTTTGTGTGCCTCTGTGTGTGTAAAGCATCTGTTGTCAGAGTGGCAGATAAAAAGGGTCAGTACAGTATGAAAGGCACAACATTTCTCTTGGGTAAAAGCGCTTTGTTTTAACTTTCATAGGCTGCGATACGTTCATCGGCTGAGAACAAAATGGTAAAGATGGTGTTTAACTGCTTGGCATTGAACCTCGTGCGTGTTAATGTGCTTTTCTTTAAAGTAGAGACATTTGACATTTTTTTAAATATTCATTAAAAGGAGATTGAGGAAGTGGATGAATATAAATATCTTCACCGGGTGTCACTTTAAACTCTTATCTTAGTATTATTGTCTATATTATGAAATTGCCCAGGACTGCTAGGACACATTTGATTTCATTTTTTTATTTGGTAGCACCAGATTTACCCCCCGAGTAAGATCACAGTGGGAGATTAATGTGAAAAAGAAACATTTCACATGACCCGCTGCAGTTCTATGAAAAACTAAGTGCACCCTATGTTTCAATAGCTTGTTCAAACATCTCTAGAAGCAATAACTTGAAATTTTCTGCGTGACTCTATCAGTTTCTCACATCGCCGTGGAGGAATTCTGGCCCACTCGTCTTTATAACACTGCAGGTATTCATTTATGCACAGCTCTCTTAAGGTCCTGCCACAGCATTTCAATAGAGTTGTGGTCTGGACCTTGACGCTTTCTTTTTCAGCCTTTCTGTTGTAGATCTGCTGCTGTGCTTGAGATTGCTCTCCTGTTGC
>VUQR01022721.1:62438-74469 GCA_015108515.1 Hemichromis elongatus
ATCTCCACCCCCACCCCCACCCCCACCTCCCACCTGTATTAATGTGACTCCTATCATCACAAAACCCCTGTATGATGTTACCTAAATTACACTACCCTGGAATTTAAAACACCAAAAATGAGACATCCAAGTTATGTGATCCCTCCCACCCCCACCTCACCTACCTCTGAGACAGAAAACCTTACCTCATCCCACCACTTGAAAACCTACAGAAGCACACTGGCACGTTGGTGGACAATGAACAACGTAAAAGTTGTGGAAACTTCTCCAGCACTGTCTTCTGCTCACCTGAGCCCTCTCTCGTCTCTGTGCTCACCTCATTCATTGCAAATTGAACTCCCCTGCACTACTATCCACCCTACCCTATGCAGTAAAAGCATGACACACCTCTCACTGAGTGTTACCATTTTTTTTAGACTATGTGGATAAGTTATTATCTAAGTAAATGTGAACATAGTGATATTTCTTTATAAGTTTAATTTAACTGATACTGTAAGTTAAGTTAAAGCTTAAGTTAATGTATTTGCTGTGTTTCAAGTGGAATTGTTAACATTGTTAATTGTTAGACATTTTTTGATTTAAGTTAATGATGTAATCCTAAAAAAGAAGAACTTGAGCAATAAATTATGGCCCGGTACAGAATTCACTTGAAAACGAGATGTTAATCTCATTGTGAATTTCTCTTAGCAAAGTGGCCATAATGAACCAGGTAAAATACATAAGACAAAGTCAGGTACTGTCCAACATTTGAACTGTCTTGCATAGAATAAGTTGTATTTGAAGATTAAGTAGATAATGTATGGTAATGCTTGCTTGATAATTGACCTAACACCCTGGAATCACAGAGCACACAGCATGACTGCAGTGTGTTTCCTGCTGGTATTCCAGATTATCTGCACTCCCTTACAGACCTTGTACAAGTGTGTGTATGTTTCTCTCTTCCAATATCCTGACCACAGCTCAGAGTGTGCTTCTCTATCTTTTCCCTCCATCCTTCCCCTCCTCTCTTTTTGCTCTCCCCGCTTCCTGCCAAATCCATGTTTCTCTGTGACCATCACAACATTTTTGTGCTGAACTATTGCAAATACAACTGGAAATCATGTGTCATGTTTGCTTGTTGTCCCGCCCTCATCGTTTCACCATCTGCTTTGTCTAACACCTTTCTCTTGCTTTCACTTTTATTTTTAATAACCATTTATACTGATTGGATGGATGACATCCCTAATGCTGAATACAAATACACCTCATACTATGTCCTCTCTGCACATACTCTGTTTCCTTTGTTGTTCTCTTCCTCTCTTCTTTACTCCTGTATTTGCATTACTCTCACTCCTTTCCTTTGGTCCCTTTACCTCCTTCTCTTCCTTTATCAAACTTTCCTCAATTTATCCCTCCCATTTGCATCCCTCTTATCTTGTCCTCCTCCATATCTCCTTATTGTCAACTCCTATTCTTAAACATTGTCCCTGGATCTTTCTTCTATCCCATCCCTTCTCGCCTTTCCTTTCAAACGTCTTCTTTACATTTTCCCTCACTTCCCATTAACATTTCCCCCTCTTTCCATTTGCCATCTCCTCTTCTCCGTTCTACTCCTTCCCTGCTCCTCCCCACCTACAGGACGATAAGGAGATCGACCTGGAGCACCTACACCGCCGGGTTAACAGCTTGTGCACCGAGGACGAAAGCCCCCACAAGCAGTTCTCCACCTCTTCCGTCGATTTAACACCCCTTGACATGGATGCGCTACCTGCTGCCCGCCAGGCACTCGAGCAGATCAGTGATTTCCGCAACACCCACATCACCACCACCACCTTCATCCCTGAGCAGATCCAGACCCTAAGCCGTAGCCTCTCTGCCAAAGCCGCCGCTGGATTTTCTGCTGGTTTCGGTAGCGGTGGCAGTGGCGGGGGTGGCCTCCAGGACCACCGGACTGGTGGGGTGGGCCCTTTCAGGCAGAGGGCCCCCAATGGTGGCTTCTTCCGCAGCCCCATTAAAACAATGTCCTCCATTCCCTACCAGCCCACAGGTCCAGGACCCAACTTTGGCTATGGCAATGATCCAGACAGGGGCACCTCCATATGAGGAGTCACTAAGGTTGTTTCGGGAACAAGAGGTATATGCAGGAGGAGGCGAGGTGGTTCTAGTCAGTCATAGGTGGTAGAACAGATATGTTGCGGTTAAGTTCAAGTCAGAAGGTGGAGATCTGTGTACATAGGAATCTTTCTGTTTTCAGTTTCTGCTGGGGTGTTTCCAGGGGTGTCTATTTTATACATGGGGAAGTCAAAGGAGGTGGAGGTCTGTTGGGATGGTCCTCATTTGTGCAAACCATGGTGGTGAGCTGCAAGAGGGGAAAGGGTGGGGGCGGGGGGGCTTGGCTCTTTGCTTTATTGTCGTTGTTCTTGTGATTGGGGGATTATTTTTGAGATATGTGTGAAAGGGAATCTTTTTTTTTAATTGTTTCAGTTTTATGACATGGGATCTGCCTCATGTTACAGGATCTGATGAAACAACCTGACTCCTATTACTATCTAAACTCCCGTCTCGGGGGGTTTAGTTTATACTAGTTCAGCTCCACGAAATACTCCTATATTCTTGTTAGCTCCAGGGCTGTCATTTGTGGATGACTGGTGATCTCTTTAGCCATGAAACAACTTCAAGGGGGCTTCTACTACTAAGCAATTATGGGGCTGTTATTTTGTGAAGGTATATAAAACACATATACTTTTGTCTGTGCCCCTCGGAATACATACAGTACACATCCCGTGTAGTGTTTTGAAAAGGCCCCGACTCAGTGAATACTGGAATATTCCACTTGGCCAATTTTACTCTGCCTTTTCACGCTGTTTTCTCTTCTCTGTCGGCGTTTCACCGATACCTGGGGCTCTAAATGTGTAATCATCTCCAAGATGGTGTCCACACAGTGGCCTGACTAAAACTAAGGCTGAACACATAGCGACACCTTCCTGATGCATCGATCTGGAAACTGCTGAAATGCCATGACAGTGCAACAGTATGACACTGTAGAAATCGCCAGTTTGGTGCATCAATCTTAAACTACTTCTGCCATTTTTTTTTTTTTTTGTGCATCAGCTTGAAACTGTTTTCACCCTTCTGATGCACATTAAACTCTTTGTCAATCCCACTGCACTGTACCAGTGCCCACAGACCTGTAAGTGATTGTATGTAGATCTGACCTTTTCTTTTCTCACCTGTACTGTGCTATCTGCTTTACAAGTCAAGGTGAGATCCTCTAATCTGACTCTAAGAGGTATAGTAAAAAGCAGCTTAAAAAAAATTAAAAAAACATAAAAGACAAGCTCAAAGACTTCAAAAGGCTTATGCTTATTATATGTCTTTTATTGAATTTTTTTTTTTGGAAAAAAAAATAGATTTTAATGCGTGGAATGTGTTTTGGTCAGGAAGTACAAGAAAAAAAATAACATTGTTCTAAGCTGTCTATGTTTTTTTTATTTTTCAGCAAACTTTGAAAAACTGCTAAATGAGTGCTGTAGTCTCTGGTTTTGCATCATTAAGTCATTCAAAACTTTTGATTTTTGTTTTTTCTTTGCTTACTTTTAGTGCTACCATGGCTCGGGTGTTTAAAAAAGATAAAATGTCACTCTGTAATGTCATCAAGTTCATGAATCACTTCTTATCAGGTTCAATTGTAGAAATGGAGTTTTATTTTGTGTTGAGGAGAAGCCATTGCAACAGCATCTTCAGTGCAGGCCTTACGTGACAACTAGTCCGCTGTAACCTCACAGCTTCCAGTTAAACCCGATATATCAGTGTACTGGGACTATTTAAGAAGAACAGATCAGTGGTTGTGCTGCAGGTGATGGGAAAGTTGTGAAGATCCAAAGGCCATCACAACTCAATGGCTGCCTTTTGCGAGACGAGTCCAAAATGCGGTTTTGTTTCATACTTTTCATGTTAAGGGTACTGTTTATATAACTTTTTGTTTGTGCGTCTGTTTGTTTGTTTATTTGTTTTTTTAAGTGCCAATTAATTAAAATGAGACCATTAAGGTGCATTTTGGGGTGGGGAATGGTACGCTGAGAGCATTAAAGGAATATTTTATGGGTCGCAGGGTGGGGGTGGGGGGTGGGCGGGGTTGGTAAAATGGAACCAAACCTTTTTCACTAACGCTGTATTAATAATTGATAACGATAGTTGTTTAGAACAAGTTTTCAGTTTGTTATCTTAAAGAACTAAAACTGCAAAATGTTGTGTGTAGAGAACTCAGTCAAGCCACAGTGTTTTGAAGCAAGCGTTCTTAGGCATTCTTTTCTTATATTAGGCTACAGTATGGCTATCGAATGACAAATAGGACACAGACATTTAAAAAATTTTATTTAGTATAAACGAAAGAGACATTATAAAAATGTATATTTTACATGTCAATGCTATTTTTGTTTAACAAAAAGAAAAGAGTATATCACGTTGGGCTTTGGTGTTGAGTTTGAGCAGTCACGTTGCTGCATTTGGCTTTTCCCTTGTCTTGCCCATGGTAAACATGAACACACATGAACCGTTTGCTTTTCTCATGTCATCCTGAGTTCATTTTATTATTTGCTAGCTAAATAACAAAAAGTGGCAAGTTCACTAAAAAGAAAGCATGCACAAACTTGCTGTTTTGCTATTTGTTAACATTTTTAATTTCATACATAGAACTACAGGATTTACTTGATAATTTTCAAAAATTTATGATGTACAGTATTTAATATAGGCCTATTTTGTTGTATGTGTTGCATATTATTCAAAAACCGAACAAACTGGGGCCTCTGTTACAAGTGGCAAAGCTTTCTGTGTATAATTTGTCTAATAAACAGGTTTTCTACAGTGGGATGGTATTTGTTGTCTTTGCTAATTTGGACAACCATCAAAGGAAAATCCACACTTTAAAATTCAACATGTAAAAATACAACAGTTTGTGGATAGATATTTAAAGATGTGGATCTTAATCGTTCCTCATTTTAAACAGTATTGTGCACAAACTTATTCTGGCATGTTCCCCTGCAGAAGCTGAAAAACCTTTAGTCCCACACGTCAAACTTCATCAGCTCTTTACAATATAAAAACAACCAGGTGAATTCTCTGTGACGTAAAGCTGAGCACACTAACATTAGCAAACTGTTGTTTATTTCTGAGGAAAAAGGTAATTCTACATAGTGTCCCTTTGTCTTTTTTTTTACCTGCTTGACTGTGTCCCGCCTGCTGTGGCTCTAAACCCCACCACAGACTGAGAAACGCTGCACTAAACACACTGAAAAACTCTCCACATATTTGTAAAAAGAAAGCATCTAATGATTTAAATTCACAGCTTTCATTGTTTTCATGTATTTTACGGCAATGCATGTCCAGATACTTGATACCAGAATCGACAATAGAAGTGGGTACAAATGTTTTGTGAGATCATTTCATGTGTGGAATACATGTGAAGTTCAAGCCTGAGCTAAGCTTTTGTGTCTTTCCCATATAGGCTATCACTTCAAAGGCCCGTATACTGCTGTTAACAGCTGGATAGAGATCCTGCTGAGGATGACTGCTGTCAAGTTCACTGGAGCATTACACTGCAATAGCCTTTGTGAACCAGATAGTGGCACTATATAGCTCCCACAAGTGTCTCTGACCTTACTGTTTGCACTCAGTGATGAGTTGAATAGTTGTCAGGCATTTCCAGACCTAATTAGAATTAATGGAAGACAGTGATGGACACAGCTGAGATCACTGTAAGCAACTTATTATAGACTTAACTACTCACATTTAACCCTTTTTAAATTGGAAGCATATAGACTAGCTCTAAAACAACTACGGATTCTTTTTATAGCATAAAATATAACTTGTAGTAGATCTCTATTTAATGAAAAGCCTTAAGAAAATGATATAGAGATGCCCAAAGGTTTGTTATATACGATTTTACTAAAGATTAAGCCTATATTGGGGTCAAACTGAACTGTATGCTACTTGTATTAAAAAAAAACCCAACAACAAACAAACAAAACGTTTGTGTATATCAGTGTGTAATACTGATTTAGCAGATATTCAGCTATCTAGTTGAAATGCTTTTACAGGGAATTTAAAACATCAAGTATTTCCTATTTAAATAAAATTAAAAATTCCATGATCTTCATTTTCTGGAAACAGTAAGCTTCCCCTCCGTTGCTTCCTATTTTAAAGTTAGACATTTAGAACATTACTCCATCCGAAGCTATTCCAGATCATTGTGGGTTTAGTGGGTTTAGGAAAGTCCGCAGATACGTTTTGAAATCCCTGTCCAGCTCCCCTCACCCCAGTCTCGTGCCCGTCGCGCCCCTGTCTCCAGGGAGATGGGAATGAGAAGGGCAGCACGCAGACTCCTCTCGCGCACTGGAATGGGAGCCCGCCACTCTCCCTCGAGGAGCCCCCCAGGCGTGACCAATGGAACATAGAGTCTCCATTGTGGCTGCGACACTTTAATAATCGCCAGCTACAATATCCAACCTGTCGGTAGCTTCAGGAGCCCGGCACAGCCCGTTAGTTGGGGGGGGGGCTCGTAGGTGGGAAGAGGGGGCGATCGCTCGGCGCCAGACCTCTAGCCCGCAAGACGTCCCCATGATGAATACATGAATAAAAAATGGAAAAGACTGATGTCGGATTATCTCTAAAATTATGGGGTTCCTTCCCACAATTCCTTGCTATATATTGTGTGGTGGGAGTCTCGTGGTTTAAAAGGAAGGAAAACGCAAAAATATTTTTTTCTTTTTTTTTTATCAAGTTTATTTCATTTGAATGTATTTTCTTTTGATTTGATTTTTGTAATATTACCACGATAATTTAGCAGCTACATTCAGGCTTGTATCGCTTGATCTTTGCGTCCCATACACCGATCTTCTGCATATCCTTCTAATCCCAAATCCACCACGCTGAGCCCATTTCCCACCAGCAATCATCCTCTTGCTCTTTTGCCAGGTGCCTGAAGTTTACATCTCAGTAAGCACGGCGCCTTTGATCATCAGACTGAAGGTGGTTCAATTTGCTTCCAGTTGATTTTTCTAACTGTAGCTTTAAAAGCTGTAATTCCTTTTTCTTACGGTCGCCTATCTTACAGAAGACATGGTAAAGTCTGGCAATATTATCGGTGTGTGTGCGCGCGCGTGAGCCCTTCAACCGCGCGCCACTTGTGTCAGTACGGAAACAGTGTTGAGACCCCTGCTCATGTTTCCGTTCCCTGTGAAGCCCTTTTTTACCGACAGGGCGGTTCCGAGAGCTGGATCAAAAGGTTTTAGAGCCGCTACAAAAGAAAAATGGAAACCAGAGATGATCTTAGAATGAATGAATTGACAATGAGCTCGCGAGCCCCAGGAACCGCTACATTCTCTCTCTTTTTCTGGCTTTTGGTCACGCTTCATCTACCCACAGACTTTTCCTCCTCAACTTTGTTCATTTCTGCTACTGGTGAAATCCAGCAGTTTGGTTTTGGATTAATAATAAATATTAAATATAAATATAAATAAATTAACCGAGTCACCGCCTCCACGGTCATGGGTCGCAAATTAACTACTTGAACCTTGCCATTCGCCTCTTTAACCATCTCCATACTCTCCGTCATTCCTGAGATGTAACACAGGCTCAGAAACAGGTAGGTGTTCTTGTCCCGTCCACTCTCCTCACCTAAAAAACCGTCATCACTTGCACGTGCGTCCTGTGGGAGGTTCCCCTTACCTCCCTTGTGTTAAACACCCCCTTAAATTGTAACGTTATCATAAACAGTTCAGCGTCGGGGGGTCATAATCGCCTCTCTCGGGCTTTACCGAGACTTCTCATTGGACGTCAACACGCGACCGGCGCGAGGAGGGGGGCTTCCAGGCGCGTGCCGCTTTTTAAACCGACGTCGCGCCTTGAGACACCAGAGAAGGAGCTTCGCACGCGACACTCATATTCACACGGTGAGACAACATAGCTGTGCGTGCCTCCGAGAACTTTTTTCTCCACAGTGTTTTTCTTGGGGGGGGAATCATGGATGTCCTAACTGTGGAGGGCTGGAGCAAAGGCGCACGTGAGGTACCGGCCATGCACTCTCGGCAGCAGAGTTGCGGGAGCCCCAGAGAGGTGGAGAGGGGAGGAAAGCAACAGTTCGAGGAGTCCCGCTACGAACCTGTGCTGACGCTCGTGGACAACGATAGCGACCCACGCGCCTGGCTGGCTCCCGCTTCTGGCACCTGTGCGGCACACGCCACCTCACCCGACTACCTGCGGCACTCGCCATGTCCGAGTACCGGCTCCTACCACGGTGAGGAACAGCACCAGTGCGCGCATCTTTTCAGTAGCTTTTCAGTTAATTATCTAAGAACCGCAACATGCAGCAGGCAGCAGGGGTTATTGGTGGCAACTGAAGTAATTTATCAAGCTCTGGAAGTTGAATATAAACGGAAGGAGCGCTGCTTTTAAGTAAAGTATAAAGTTTTTGCGCAGTTATAAAGTTTTAATTAGCTGATTGCCTAAAATACTACTTTTTTTTATTACAACCCAGAGTGTAGCTAAATTTCTTTTCATTTTTCAGAGAGTGGCTCCCCGGGGTCATCAGGCCAACCCAGCCCTCCGAGCTACAGAAAACCTGCCAAGAGCCTCACATCTTCTTCGCTCAAAGTCAGGGAGTTGTGTCGCCTTAAAGGCACCCTTACCGGGCCCGAAGAGGAGGCCTCCATGAGACAGAGAGCCCCCTCCAGCAAGCCTGTCAACGGGATCCAAAGGCAAAGGAGAGTGGCAGCCAACGCGCGCGAAAGAAGGCGAATGCATGGGCTCAACCACGCGTTTGATGAGCTGCGCAGCGTCATCCCGGCGTTTGACAACGACAAGAAGCTCTCGAAGTATGAAACTCTGCAAATGGCGCAGATTTACATCAACGCCCTCGCCGAGCTTCTCCAAGGTCCGGTGTCCTCCTCCTCTTCCTCCAGCAGCAGCAGCAGCAGTAATAACGACATCTCCAACAACACCAGCTCGCCAAAGTGTGACATTATGCTCTCACCCACCGCTGGTTATGACGGGATGAAGGACAGGGCCTCTCAGTCTCCCTCAACCTGCAGAGCAGCGGACCCTGCGTCTGTTTCAGGTAGCAGCTTACCTGTGCACATCAGCGGGGTGCCCTTCTGTTCCTCCTTCGACGAAAATTCGTTTTCCACTAGAGTTGAGGAAGCCATGTGTTCGCCGTCTCCTTCGTCATCCGCTCGGGCGGGCAGTTCGCAGTTCGCAAATGGGAGGAAGTCGTCGCCCCGGAGCGACGGAGAGTTTTCCCCGCACTCCCACTTTAGTGACTCGGATGAAATAGTGATGGAGCTTCATTCGAGTGAAGAAGACGATCTTTCAGAACTCAAGCTGCCCTCACAGCATCACCGCGCAATTTCCTTCTAAATTCCTACATAAAGACACACAGTACAGCGAAGTTTCTCTGTAGTCTACAGTGAAGTAATGTCCATAAACGTGTCAATCATAGCGATAGTCCTGCGTTGACGAAATGCGTTTTTAAGAGAAATTCTTGCTTTTTGCAAATAAAAGAAAAAGAAGTTTAATTTAACTTGTTGCATCGTTTAAAAATCTTTTTTTTAATGTGATTAAGGCCTAATTTGATTCTGCCAATAAATATCTATCTTATAATTTTTCAGTCTCCACGGAGACGTGGTTGGAAGACCCCTCTGCCATGTCGCGCTTAGCACTGCCACGGGTATTTCCCACGTCACTCCAACCAAAAAGCTGTCTTCCACAAAAAAATCATAAGTTTATGGATAATTGCTTATATTTGATAATGTAAAGACATTTTTGTAGCTATGAAATGAGTTATGTTTTTGTTTTTGTATAAATGAATTCTGTTTTGCAACTTTAAAAGTTTATTATGTGCACTTTAAACTATAAGAGCCAGAGGCTTCAGAAACGCGACTTTGTTTGTTTGTTTGTTTGTTTTCACAGCATAAATTTAAAAATAGAGGTTTGCTTTGTTTGCTAGTGTAGTGCTGCCAACTCCATACAAATAGCCTATTTAATGTAGCCATCATTGCTGCCTTCTTTTGTATTTTTTTTTTTTTTTTTTGTATCTTCACATCTGCTTGTGTGTCTTTTTTCTTTGGTTGAGAATTGTTGTTGATCTTCTATGTAATGTATTTATTGCTCATAGCCCATGTTTCATGTGATTTGCTTTTTTTTTAGTTAAATTTTGCCCCAGGAAAAAAAGCAATCATTCGCCATTCTTAGTTATGTTAATTTGATTTTGGAAGTAATAAAAAAGCAAACGAAAATGTCATGTCTCTGTTTCTGTGACCCTTTAGACTCTAAAACCACAAAACCCTTAATAATAATAATAATAATAATAATAATAATAATAATAATAATTTATTTATTTATATGAATAGATTCCAAGTAAAATAGCACCAAAACGTTTTATCGCCATATAATGCGTAAACCTTAACGAATTTTAAGTCCATACATTAACGTTAACACCAGTGTTGATTATGACTTAGGCAAATATAAATGGGCCGAAAAGTATGATTTTATCAATAAAGTTATAGGAGAAAAAAAACAGAAAGTTAAACACGCATTTATGTTTAATTAAATGTAATGTGACGTAATCACGCGCTCGTAGGCCATATGTTGCAGGTGCACGCGCCCCTTTTGCACCTTGTGCTCCAAACTACAAGTTACTTCTTCGACACAGAAAAGTTCGCATTAATTAATTTCAGTCTGTTGCTTCCCTTAAACCAACTTTTTTTTTTTCTTTTTTCTGAACTCTTGCCATGCTGTCCATTTGGTAAATAACGGATTTGGTAATGGGGAATGTGCATTAATTTCAGGCTATTGTTGGCAGGCTCGTGGGCCGAGGTGTTGGATGGCCTCAGTGAAGCACGCTCTGTCAGCTGGTGAGCGCTCACGGGTCCCCACCGGGTCCCCGAGGACCTGACTCGAGAGGGAACACACTTTTCTATTAAAGAAAGGCCTGCACACACACAATCGCGCGCACACACAGGCACACGTGTACACCTCATCGCCTCCGCTTCTTTCTTTCTCTTTCTTTCTCTCCGTCAACTTAGACAAACACGCACGTGGAACGCACGCACCGCGCTCGCGCGGGCTCCGGCAACCTGGGCTGCTGCGTGACTCAGGCTCAAATTAGCCGTCCCCTCCACCCCCGCCCCCTCTTTCTTCAGGCTATTTACTACAGTGCTTAAAAACCCTGGCGGATAAAGGTGCCTGCTACAGGGGAGAGGAGCAAAACAGGCACCTTCGAAATTATTCATGATCGTGGGCAACCTGTTCGCTACCTGTCACTGCTCTGTCTCCCACCCACTGTCATGAGCCAATCACAATCTGCGCCCCTGCGTTCGCCTCTCGAAGGTAGAGGATAAAGGGGAATATAATAAGGAATCCGCGTTGAATTATTAAAAGAATTTATGCAGCTAGAGCTGTATCCGAGTATGGTCGGAGAGCAATTTGAGCCGAGTTCGTTTTGCGGTGAAGCGAGCTCAAATTTCGTAAACATTTTTTTTTTCAGATGGATACAGAAGAGCCAGAACAGTAACGCTGATCATCTGTGTAACAACCAACCCCCAGCAGAGATGTTTAACACTTAACCGACTTAAATGAGGCCACAACAAGTATTCAAATTCTGTTCTGGGATTGGGTTCGAAGAATCACTGACACTTGTCGTTATTCAGCTCGATGTTAACAGCTGTCTGAATCAGATAAAAACAAATAAATACGTAAACAAATGAAACGAGATTAGCTGTAAAACGATATCCACGCATTGTGCACAACAAAGAATGTGGCGCCCGACGTTTTATGCTTAAGCGAAGCAGTTTGTTTTTATTTCTAAAGCATTCATGTTTGATGGCCTATGCAAATACTCAGGCTCAACTGGGAAACCCACAACCGCTGAGCTTTCCGAGCAGTTTCTATAACATAACAGGGTAATTGCATTTAAATTCATGGTTTGCCGCAGAAACCGCAGGATTCTCATAACGCAATAACTTTATTTTATCTTATTTTTTGCAGGTAGAGTAATTTG
>VUQR01022723.1:8406-27722 GCA_015108515.1 Hemichromis elongatus
TGTAAAGCATGGGCAATTACATATAAAAACAGAAACTTTGTATCAGTTGTATTTTTTATTCATCATTGGTACATAAATGACCATTTTTTGCCAAGTAGAGGTGGAAAAAATTTGCACAATGTGTTAGGACTGTATCTAGTAGGCCTCGCTAGTACAGAGACTTTTCACCCATGAACAGAAGAAGACAAACAGCATGATCAGTTTTTACTTGCAAGGGGAAGCAGGTCGAAGCAGGGCCAGGAGCCAAAGCTCCTTGCCTGCTCTCAGCCGACTCCCAAAGCCGGAGCTTCTCTTGCAGCCTTTTATTCTGAGACACACAGTTTACACCACCACTCATTGTAAAACCCCCCTAACCTAAGGCATTGAGTGTGTGTGTATGCATGTGCCTCTGCATATGTGTGTGTGTGTATATGTGTGTGTGTGTGTATATGTGTGTGTGTGTGTATATGTGTGTGTGTGTGGTGTGTATGTGTATGGGTGCAGGTGTGTGATGGCAATAAAAAGGTCATTTCCCTACTACACCCATGTATATGGCCCTTCGTTTGATGGCCCAGCGCACAGCTATAGGCAAGTTCCTAAACAACCTGGGGTAAACATCCTTTACCAAAATCACTCTAACACAATGCATTCCTGATTTTTAGTATATTTCACACAGAGTACATGTTTCACAGCAATCACATTTTTCACTAAGCAATCTACAATATGTATCATTACTTTGTTGTCTAGCTATATAAATACTGAGGTAAAAACTGAGGTTTACTGCTCAGCTATAGCTTATTCCTTCCTTCCTGTGTTTTTCTTGCTCTCCCTACGGCTCACGGGTTGGAGGATTTTCATTTGTTGCTCATATTGCGGCGTTTTGTGGAGCTGTTTACAGTGAATTTCATCAAACATATTGTTACTGACTAGCTTGTAGAGGTTTTAGAGTCAGTATTATGGGCTTGTCTGGCAGGAGAATTAGCTCAAAGGTACTCTGTGCTTCCACATGTCGCTGTTTCTCCACTCTGAAGTTCTCGAGCATCTGCAAAGATAACACAGGCAGTTTGTATGATGTCAGTGTGCCACATATATATATACTGCTGATTGATTATTTTCTTTATAGCTTACGTGGATGAGAAAGAGTTGCATCTCTGCTTCGGCTATTCTGCGTCCTAAACACTGACGGGGCCCAAAGCCGAAGCCCAGACTTCTGAAGTAGTGGGTCTCGGTCCTCAGCCAGCGAGAGGGCTGGTACTGCTCCGGACGAAAAAACACCTTGGGGTCTCTTCCCATAGCATACAGCCCTAACTGGACCAGAGTCTAAATACATAGACAAAACAACATAGATGACAGTTTGTATGAAAATGGTCGAATACTCATATATAAATACATTATTTATATGTTTTTGTGCCTCCTACCCCGGCTGGGATGTGATAGTTTTTAATAATTATATCTTCTGCTATGTATCTTTGCAAGCTCACTGCCACCGGATGCAACCTGAGACATGAAAAGAAAACCACTTTAATAAAAGAAACACAAGCTAATGAACTGAGAGAATTGCAAAAGTGTATTTTTTCTAGTCTTATCTTAAAATGTCTTGAAAAAGTGTTTCGCTCACCTGAGTGTTTCCTTCAGAGCACCTTTGACCAAAGGGATCCGCTTCAGCATCTCCAGCAAGTCTCCCTGACTTTCAGCCCGAGCTGCAGCGACCTCTGCCCTGAGCTCCTCTTGGAGGTTGGGGTGCCTGGCTAATTCATACAGCGTCCACAGAAGCGTGATAGAAGTCTGTAACACAACCAGAAGCAGCCTTAAAAATCGGAATAACAGTCACACAGTTCCTCATACTTTGATTTTTTTTTTCTCCCCCTTACTGTATCTACTCCGCCTGCCATCAGTTCTGTGACACTGGCTTTGATGTCTTCAATGGACAGCTTGTCCAGCATGAGCAGGCTTGCCAGGACTCCTGGGTATTTCTTTGGAGTCCCTGCATCCTGACGCAGATTCCTGTAGATGTTCTGGATACAGCGGTCCGCTGATGCAACGAAAGGATAGAAATGAAACAAAAAATTTGCACCGCAGTAAAAGCAAAAAATCCATGTGTGTCCTACCGTGGTTAAATATGCCATCCCAGGCCTCCACGTGGTCCCGCCAGACCTTTGATCCAGTCTGCTTCAAGAGAGCAGGAGGTATGTACAGCATGGGCGAGGTAGTCTTGAACATGCGGGTGATGCAGTCAATGAAATGCTGAGCTTCTGGGTCAATGTAGTCAAGCAACAAACCCAGACGCTCACCATACAGCACTGAGCTCACCGCTATATTGGACAGAACAAACATGAGATAAAAACAAGTGATTGAGTTAAAAAAAAAAAAAGGGGGAATAATTAGAATTGAACTTTAAAAAAATCTTATTCTTACATTCTAATGCATATTTAAAGAGTTCTTGAGAGAGGTCAGTGGTCCACTTGTTCTGGCCAGTTCGCTTGATCTTTTTGTGAACTCTGGCCACAAAGTCCTGCCCCACTTCATCCAGCAAAGGCACAAAGTTATCCAGCATCTTCAGGGAAATCACCTCCTTGTTGAGAATCACACGGTTTGATCTCCAGTCTTCTCCATTCCTGTGTGACAATCAGGTTTGAAGTTAAAAGTATTTAGATAACAATGGTAATGCTTACTGAAAAGAGTGGTTCTGTCAAAGTATCTGAATGCTGGTAAAACAGAACATGTGCAGGTGGAAGAGAATAATAACGGGACGTACTTAAGAAGAACTCCGTATTTGCGATTTCTGTAATCTCTGTATGATGTCCATGCTTCAACCTTCAGCCTTTTAGGATAATGGCCCTCTGCTTTGAACAGGATAGCAGCATCCTCGGGGCTGATGATATTTACACTTTCATAATAACCTATTTTTTCTCTGACATACAGAAAACAAGAAATTGTGAGATGGCAGAATAATAATGGATTGCATTTATATAGCACTTTTCTACGCACCCAAAGCACTTTACAATTCTACTATTCATTCACACACTGGTGCAAGCAAACCACAGTTGTAGCCACAGCTGCCCTGGGGCAGACTGACAGAAGCGAGGCTGCCATATCACGCCATGGGCCCCTCTGGCCAACACCAGTAGGTGGTAGAGTAAAGTGTCTTGCCCAAGAATACAATGACCAGGACAGAAAGCTGGGGATCGAACCGGCTACAAGATGAGCTTTAACCCCCTGAACCACGGAATGTGTTGAATACTTTAAGAACAGGTTTGTTTTTTTGTTTTCCCAAAAGCTATCAGGTTTGGTCTGATGGTCAGCTTTGTGCAGTGATTTTTTTCATTTTACGTAGGACGAATCAAACAGCCCGGACTCCTTTACCTGTAAATGGGTCCAAAAGTGTTGAAGTTCTGCAACATGATGCGGTGAAGGTTTCTGAAGCCATCCAACTTCCAGAAATTGTACAAGTTAGCCCAGCCATTCTTCCACAGTCCAGGAATCTCATTGAAAGGCCTGACGATGCTGCTGCTTTCCGAGTATGCATGTCTGACCATCGGCATGCTGCTGCTGCAGCACACACCTGATGCTGTCAGCTCCTCTGCCCACCACAGCGGCAGCGTCGCAGGGCTACGCCAAACACTCCACTTGGCCATCTCAACAACAAAAATGATCACTCTGCTTTACTTTCAGCAGCTACTCTGGCTCTGCCAAGGACATCTGGTGCAAAAAGAGCTAGGCAGGAGGCTGGTCTATAGAGTCGGCCCACCTTTCTTCCCTAATCAAGGCTTTCTAATTGAACCTCACAGAACGGACCAAAGAACGGCATGTCTGATTATGACAGAGCTGCCGCATTACGGAAGATTTTATCTAGTTTCATGGCTCTTTTTATAATTATGTTTCAAACAGTGTTGCATAAAAAACCCTCATAAAGCATGTTATCTTTGTAAACAAGCATTTACTTTGAATTTGTGAGAAATGATAAGAACATTACAGAAATTCAGTCACAGCATACATGAAAAACACAGTTTATAGTTAAAATTAAGGGTTTAATAAATAGCAGTTAAAATGTACTATAGTTGATATTTCTTAAGTAGCTTTATGAGTTCTTCCAGCTTCATGGCTGTTTTAATGTCTCCTTGGACTTTAAGTCTGCCACTTGTAAAAGCAGCTATTGGTCGTAGTTCACCCTGAAACATGGCCAGAAGGTCACAGTCACTCATATTCAGGGTTACATCTGGTTCTCGACACAAGGATCCTTCCCCAGCTGCACCGCTACCTAAAGCAAAAGGCGAGAAATAGACAGATTTCTTTTTTTAATGTATTCGTACACACATACAGTGTTAGGTAAAAATTCTAAAATTGTGGCATTCATCACCTTGGCTCAGATCCACATAGTAACTGCGCTGTTGTCCATCTCCTGAGCTGATGTCAAACTGATAACAGGCCCCAACCTGGTGGACCAAAGGTTCAGAGAGGACCAGCTTGACTTTACTGAGCAACTCTTCAACACAACCTGGTGTGGCAGTGACAGGCTCAGGGGCACTGCTGAGTTCATCCGTAAATGCTATGCTGTCCTCTGAAGAAAGAGGTAAAGATTAAATCACAAATTATGAAAATGATGCAAGCAGATTTTTTAAGTGTTCTGCCTTACGCTGCTGAGGCTGTGATCTGGCACCGTGGCTCAGAAAGTGCAAGGCCAACTGCTGAATGGGGCCAGTGAGGCCTTCCAGTCCAGGTGCAGAGGAGGGCATAATCAGGGGTGCAGAGGGACTGTCCTCTGGGGCTTTAAGTAGAGAACCCAGGGTAAGCTCTACTCTATCCACCTCCAGCCCCCAAGGACGAGTCATTTCGTTTATGTCCATCTGTAAACATGAAGCAAGACTGTAAGCATTAACTGATACAGCGAAGAAATCAGCACAGAGTAAGTGAAACGTGATCTCACCCCGAGATATTCCCCTAGTTTCACTCTCTCAGTTTGAATTTCCCTGACAGTCTTCTTGGCCAGGCTGTAGGTCAAAGCCTTCTGTGCCGTCATCCTGGTGGAAGCATTCAGATCCTGGACTGACACCACTGACAAGACTGGGTTCCAGATCCTGAACTGGATGTCTGCTCCCACTGACAACACACCACCATCGCGAGAAGTCACCTAACATAGCACAGTGTACCTAATGTGAGAGCTGAACTTACATGAAGCCAAGGTGACAAAAGAATGAAGAGTACACAAGCAACTCCATTTAATTCATCCTATGTTAACCTCTCTTGTGGCGTAAGGATTAAAAGATATACAGTAAAAATTGTTTAGCTATTAATTATCATGTACTCGTGTATTGTCAGACATGTAGTAGGAGATCACATGCAAAAGACTATCAACGTGTGCTAAAACATCTTTTTATTTCTTTTGGGTGTTTTTTTCCATTTATGTTAAAAAATGCCACAGGCCAGCTATACCAATTGTACCATGTCTGGCAGTTTACCTGGCAAGGAGGGATGTTGAAAGCACGGGTGCGCAGATCTACTTTCTGCCACTGATCAATGAGAGGCAGCACAAGGACGATACCAGGGCCCTTTGGAGCACATATTCGACCCAGACGAAACACTACTATCCTCTGGTAGTTTGGTACAGTCTGAACAAAAAAAATGTTAAAAATTAGGGCTGTTTATTCTCAACAAGTGAGTGGAGATGCTGTGGTGCAATTCCTTAAGACAAACTTACTTTCAGTACAAACCATCCTGTTATTGGAAAGGTTAAAATGGTGCAGATGTAGACCAGGGAGATGACAACCAGGTTGCAGATCCACGACAACCATCCCTGGGAGGTGTCTAAAAGGGAATAAACCCCAAAAAGCGATTAATTTCATTATCGATGGTCAAGTTAAATCACTCGCACCCATAGCTATCCAGTGTACAAAGTGTACTAGTATGCAAAAGTATATGAAATACAGGAACAAATGTATTACGATAATGTCATATCGCGGAGTGTCTGATGATTCCCACCTCTAATATATGAGACATTTCTTTCTATTCTTTGTGTATTTTGATATAACTTATGTTGACGTATCGTGTGTGGATATGAAAAAGAAGCTTAGTGTCTGCCTTACTTTCTCTTTGACGTGAATTACAATCGCACCCTAAACCAGCTCATGTTAGCTAGTGTCCTACCTGTGAAGTCGTTTTCAGTAACATTGGGGATGTAGTCAAACGAAAGGCCTTTGTGGTAGCTGTCAGAGTCCACAAACAAACCAGGAGTCCTCGGAGAGCTGAAGTCCCTTTGAGGGAGCACATGATACGAGTTTTTAAACATTGGTAATTTGAAATAATCGCTATCGACTAATTAATGCAACCTCATATTGTTTATGGGTCACCGTGCAGATGTTAGGGCGCCAATAACTTTGTTTTCAGACAAACATTAGCTCATTTCCCTGTTTTTGTTTTGGTGTGCCTCAGCTTCTTCGTCCTCTGCCACGGAGGCTGTAAAATAGCCTTTAGGTGCAATAGCGCCACTCTCTGGATTGTGGGCGAAAATCCCTTCACGTGAAACGTATTTATATTAGTAAATAGACTTGAGTGAACGGATTTACAAAGTGGTTATATGTAATATTTAAAAATTACGTGTTTTACAAGTATCTTTATAACTCTCTGTTATCGTACCTACACTATAGTCCTTTTCGGCCACTTAAAATATCTTTCTCCAAGTATTGCTATTATTTTTAATTATATATTTAATAAACATCTGTACTCTACACAAGTTGAATACGGAGGGCCACAAGTGCAAACATATATTAAATAAAAACATAATTAAAATTAATTAAATGGGTCATTAAAATTAGAAATTTAAATGAAATTTAAACTTTTAAATTATGTGTCTGAAGTAGTGCTCTAAACAAATATGATATATGCACGAGAATGTGTGATGCTCTGTTTGCTCTAGTGCAAAACGTGGCTTACCACACAGTTGTTGTACCTGTGCACATAATTATCTTTTACCCAGTATGAGTAAGGTTTTCTCTTTCCTATTATCTCTATGTCATTCATTTTCACATCTACTTAAAGCATCTCTGCACAATATTTTTAATATTGTGTTCAAACCAATAAGAACAACCTGATACATTTAATATAATCCAACAAAGAAAATGATGGTCACAAAACAGTCAGAGGATAAACTTATCAGAGCTCTTTGGAATCTGTTTCAAACGTGTTATTATATATGCTCTTCTCGAAAGATTAATACTTTTTAATACTCTGAACTCTGTATTTTATAGTGTTTATTGAGTTATTCATTCACTCTAAGTGAATCAAATAGAAAAAAAATTCCCAGATATAATTATATTTAACAATACAACTTCATATTTATACACATTTAAAAACATGTTAGCTGGCATGTACTGTACCCAAACATTTCAGTTTGCATTGAGAAAATAGCACAGTTTATTTTAAATGTCACTGATCCATTAACATGTCAAAATATCTTTTGTCACAAAGGCTTCTTTCTTTTAAACATGACAGAAGTCACCGGCAGAATGCATGAATTACACAGTCACACAGCTTGTTGCTTGCAGGAAGTTTTCCTCAGTGTGTTTAGTTTTTGAACATGTCACACAGCAGCTTCTCCATGGGCGTGCTGCCAATAGTCCTGTGAAAGAACAGCTTAGAGATCTTCTCTGAATTCACAAAGCGGAGGGAAGGCAGCAGAAGTATTAATCTCCCAAACCTTGTTAGACAAAAACAAAAAGAGTGTGAGCTTAATGTTTCTGTAAGGGGGAACAATTTAACATTCTCCAGCTAATATTATGTTTGAACATTTTGTGGTATTTTGTCAGATAAGAAAGTGCAGTTACCTGGCCCCCTGGTTGGGGTACACTGAATGGATATATTGACCCAGCAGCACCTGTGACTGATCCTGCAGATTCTCCACCTGTTCTGGGTCTTTAAGGTTGCGTACCTCTGCGCGGGAGAGTCAAACAGCAGACATCGGTTTGCTGATCCAGAAATCAGTGACTACCATCGCTGCATCGGTGATTCCTTACCTGGCTTAAACAGCACAATGGCCTTCAGACAGGCAAATTCTGTTGGGTCAACATTTAGGGATTTGAAGCGACTGAAGGCTTCTTCTAAGATTTGCAGGTCAGCAGTAAGAAGGCTGATATTGGCTTGCTGTGGGGTAGAAAGGTCTGGCAGAGACAAAAGAGGACAGCTGTCCATGGGCAGAGACCACTGGATGGCACACAGGAGGAACATCTCACTCCAAGCTTCTTCAAGAAGAATCACCTGAGGATTTCACAGAAATATTCAGTGTCTGAATAAAAAACAAACAAACATCTCAATATACAAATACACAAATAAAAAATACCCATCTACAGGGCTTACCTGGTCACGAAATGGCAAGTGAGCAAAAACAGGCAAATTTTTTGCCCACTTGACTGACATGAAGAGTAGTCTTGCTGATGTCTCATACACATTCTCTGGACAGCTGGAGGTATAAGGAGACAAACGGCAGTGGAAGGGAGTGAGATCCCTCTCTGAATTGGTTGTCACATCAATATTTTCCTCCACTGTGTAGCAAAAAAAGGAGACACAGGCATCACAATCCAAATATCCCAAACAGTAAAGTCAAATCAAAAAGTCTACTTTCAAAATGTTTTCACTAATTTCAAGACATATATGTTTACATCTCTATCTTCCAAGTTATTTTACCTCTTTATTTTAACTTACCATCCTCTGGCTCCAGTTTTGCACAGGTCTCTGCAGTCAGTAGGCTGACCATAAAGCGGTGGTTGTTACTTATGTTGCTGCAAAGTTTCACTGTGGCAGAAGTTGGAGCTGACGACGTGACCAGAGGTCTGGAGATGACTGCTGAGTAGGTGTCAGAGGGGCTGAGCGCCTGCGTGGTGACCAGGTGTTCCTTTTTGGTGTCAACATTTATAGAGTCTGGACTGACGTGAGCTGTGCTTCGAGGCTGTCGTTGATTCTGCACAGCTGCAAATGCAGAAGGACAGGTAAAGAGTAGGCTACACCATCTGAGAGTGAGGCTTTATATATTTCATATCATTACACACAAATAATATCTACACGGCCTGCTTTTTCTGAGTTCCTCACCATCTTTGTTCATGCCAGCCTGGAGGCATTTTTTTAATCGACAAGCTTGGCACTGGTTTCGATGCGCTTTGTCAACAGGACACCTGCCATTTCCAGCCTGACACCTTTGAAATAAGCACACAGAGAGATGAAATGCACTGCATTAACTGCCATATGAGTTCTTTCCTGTTATGTACAGCTGCCTTTCACAGAGCCACTTGCCCACCTGTAGACGAGTCTTCTCCTCACACTGCGCTTGAAGAAGCCGCTGCAGCCATTACAGGCAAAGATTCCATAGTGTTTGCCACTGCTTGAGTCAGAGCAAACTTTACAAAGCAGACCTTGACCAAGCGATTTACGCATACCTTTTTCTGTAGAGAACAGAAAGCAGAAATTTTTAAAATCACTCCAGATTCTTTTGAGCACCAACACTGTTTTAACTACAGACTGATGTAAAGTCATTCCGTGTGTAAATCTATGTATTTGAAACTTTGTGAGCATTAATCATGAGTCTAGTCTGCTGCACTGCTGCACATCATCCTAAAGCTTTATAAAATCTTTGTAAGTAATTGCTCACCTGCTTGAGCTCCGTCTGTGCTCTGTTGTGTGAAGTCCTTTGAGGTGTCCGATGAAAACATGTTCATCTTTGCAATCTGCTCCTCCATCCTTACTAAAAGACATATAAACATAAGATAATTTCCTGTTTTGCATGACCTTTTTCTGTAATACAGTACTAGCCACAATTTTCCCAAAACAATGCTCATCAAAAGTTTTTTTCTTTACACTACCTCACAGAAAGCTTCTGGGAGAACCTTAAAGAATAAGCCCGGTTGAGTGATCTGGATACAGTGCTGATGTTCTTATACTGTTTAAATCTGATGAAGGTGGGGTCAAGAGAGATACAGCTCGCCGTCTTCTTTCTTTCTCTCTCTGCCAGAATGAGTGTGAGCGCTTGAGTCGTCTGGAGAAACACAAGGAGATTAGCACCAGGCGCTGTGTAAGCAAATGCTGATTTGTCATCCTCTTAATCTTTACTGTCTATAAGGGTAAATCAATCAGTCACACCACTTACAGGCACTAAGTATATTCATTCCTCTTTCCTCTCTCGCTCCTTCTTTCTGCCGCTCTCTTGTTATTTTGTTTTCTAGCTTACTTGTTTCTAGGATATTTAAAAGTAGAATGGGAGGCAGAGCCTCCAGCTTTCAGGCCCCTCTTCTATGGAACCAGCTCCCAGTTTGGATTTGGGAGACAGTCACCCAAGATTCCTTTTTGACAAAGCTATAGTTAGGGCTGGATCAGGTGACCCTGAATCCACTCTTACTTATGCTGCAATAGGCCTAGGGTGCTGGGGGTGTCCCATGATGCGTGTTTATACACCACTCTACATCTAATCATTAATTATTATTCATTTCCAGTTTAAAGTGCATTAAGGGGACTGCTGTTGTGATTTGGCACTATATATATAAAAAAAACTGTTATCCCCTGGTTGGTTTTCTTCTCATCCTGTTTTGATCTGTTCTGCTGTGAACGATGTCTCCACATTACTCCTATAATCAATGTATTTCTGTATCACTCCAAATGATATAAAAAGACACAGCAAAATTTTTCTCCCTAAAAATATCAGTGTTGGTTTATTTGTTCAGGTGTTCAGAGATGTAGTTTAGCCTTATAGCACTACAGTTCTGCATTGCAAGGATTGTATCAGTGTCACTGAAAGCATGATTTGCAGAAGAAATTAGTGCTTATCAGCAGCAAACTGTCTTGTTTTGGTTTGTTTTATACCAGAGTTAAGATCTTCCTTCTGTGCCATACTGGCTCTGTCAACGACATTAACAACCTCAGGAGAAGAGAGCCACCCCAAATTAGCAAAAGAGCTTAACCTTCAATGAAATGTGATCTCCTTCTGGGTGGGGGGATCACGAAAGAGCATAATGAGAAGAAAAACAATTAGCACAAAGATTGAAAGAGCAGCAGATTTTGATCCTTAATTCCATTTTACTGCCATATGGTGGCTTTTCTCTGAAGCCCCCATCTGCCCAATTGAGTGACACAACTTATTTTTAAGAAAATTTAAAATAGCTTAACTCAAATAAATCATTGAAATGCACACTACTTTCTGTATTGAATACTGCATATAGTTCAGTTCAATGAGATTAAACGTAACAAAGACACTAACACTACTGATGCCGACAGTCTCCATAGACCAAATGATATCATGTCTGTAATCCTCAGTAAATCACTCTTTAATATAAGAGACCAACTTAGCATTGAAAACAGAGCTCTTTTTGTTGCCCTAAACTGGTGTATAACTGGATTAAGCATGGGATGTCTTCAAATTATTGTTGTGCACATGGGACCATTCAAACGCAGAACCTATACTCACAGGTTTGACACACTGTGGTAGTTCATTAAAAATATATGAAAAGGCTTACTGAGAACTACAAAACCCATTTTTCAGGTATGTTACCACCAGAAAACTGATGTGCTAACTAGAGAATGATTAACTGTAGCAATTTGAGTTTCAGCTATTCAGTTAGTTTTAAAAAAAAAAAAAGTAGAAATTTCTTCTGAAACTTTTTTCTACAAAAGACAAAAAACAAAAAAAATCTTACAAAAGATTATCTCAAGCTGATTCTAACCAGAATATAATCAGTGCACAAATGAGCAAGAGTACAAGTATTTTTAAAACGTTAGTTTAAGAAACAGATGTCACAGCTGCCTGCCTCAAAGGGCTATGCATCAATGTTTGAGATTGGTCGAGATTGGATTTTACTGTAAAATGGGTGAAAGGGACAAATTCGATTCAATTTTCAGTTCAGTTTTATTTATATAGCACCAAATCACAACAACAGGTGCTTGATATTGTAAGGTAAAGACCCTCCAATAATACAGTGAAAATCCCAGCAATCAGATGATCCCCTGTCAGCAAGCATTTGAAGACAGTGGGAAGGAAAAACTCCTTTTTAACAGGAAGAAACCTCTGGCAGAACCAGGCTCAGGGAGTAGCGCCCATATGCTGCCCATCAGGGTTTGAAAGAGGGAGAGACGACATTAGAAGGGAAAGACTGCAGAAGCTGTATGGGCAAAATTAAGTTGGAGTTGTCTGGGTCCAAAGATTAAGATCTATCAGATGTTATTGATGAAAAATGGCACCATCACATTTGACAGACGTGGTGATTAGTTTGGGTTCTTTGGTGGTGAGGAAGTGGGAAATTTTAGAGTGTCAATGACCTTCAACTCTTAGTCTGTTTGGATAATGACTGAAAGACACAAAAAATATTTAGGAAGAGATTCTTTGGTTTGAAAAAGCAAATATTATGCTAAGTACATTTAGTATAAGTCTATAAGTAAAATATATGTTTAAAAAATGAGTTTTCATTAAAAACCAGAGACTTCCTGAGTGGTACGTGAATTGCTTTTATTATACTAAATTGGTAGTTATATAGCAGTTTTTCAGATTCTTTCCTGCTACAGGCCTCATTCATCCTTTCACAACCACATCCATACAAGTGCTTTTTGTTATTACTTAAGCACTTTTAGCCTGACTTTCACACATTCTGTGTGGATGCATCAGGGGGACTGGATGAATGAAGGAACCCAAAGACTAGAAACAATAAATAATGGCAAACTCAAAGCTCAACAATAAAGAAAACTCAAAACTCTGGGTCGACAACCCAGGTCTCCTAACACTACCACATCAGATTTTGTAGCACATGTGTTCCTCACATTTCAGTGTGACAAAGAACTATACACATTAAGTCCTTTTCAGCTCAGTTTTTTGAGGAGCAGGGGTTGACTCTCTTCTGCATAGTTAAGATGCTGCAGCCATCAGTAAGCTCCTGCTTTGAGCGTTTTATCTGCCAGGAATAACTGTCACGTTTCTTCCCTGCCCGGCCCTGTGATTGTTGTGCAGACACGGTACCATCTTTAGTAGCATGCTGCCATGAGCCCTTTAGATGATTATGTATTTAGTGGAAACATTTATGATGACAGAGCTGGTCATGTGATTGGACACACGTCACCAGTAAAACCTTGGCTCTGTTGTTTGTCAGATCAAACAGATCAGTTGCTCTACTTCAACCCTCAAATGCATGGGTCATTCCATTCATTTAAGTGTGAGTAATGGTATTAACTTGTATTATCTATCTACATTTTGTGGCTATTAAAAGACTTATTATTGTAGCGAGGTGTGGTGCATAAAAACTACGTGCCCTGCAGAAAACAAGGAAGTCAAAATTTTATTGTCCTTCGCAGGATGTCCTTGAATGCTAGTTCATAAGTCTTTGCATCAGTCTAAGCAGCTTCTTTATATAATCGCCTTGAAGGTCAGCAGTTGTCAAAGAGTGAGATTAACTTTTAAAGTTATAGTTGTTATCTACAGGATCCCCACATTTGCCACATCAGAAAATAAATGACCATTCTTTATTTGGAATTTGGATTTTTATTCATTTAAACTTAAACCTCGAAAACACACTAACCCTAAACCTTGCAGGGTAATGATATTTTGCCCCAAATATTAACATATGCACAAGCTTTAGGTACACAGGACTCAGCATGTGTGTGATTCTAATGGCCCCAGTGATAGGTTAACTGAGCTTGCTTGCTTAAGCTTTGTTGTGCTGGGTTCAGCATTTCCTGTGCACACCCCCCCCCCCCCCAACCCCCACCCTCAAATCAGATGAAGTACAAGGAGTGAGGTGTCAGCACTAAAGGTAGGGATTGGCCCTCCTTGCCATCTGCTACCATTGCTTTAATCCACACAATGGGAAAATGAGCTGTCTTGGCCCACATCAAAGTAAAGTCAGCTCTATTCAACAGGTGTTTGGTGACAGCTACTATGAAATCTGTGTTTCTGCTGACAAATTAATCAACCTCATTTGGTTAGACCAGTTGACTGTTTCCTAGAAATGTCAAACTAAGCCTGGGTTAAATAATTTACTTTTCTCCAAGGCTAAATGACAATTTAGTCTCACCACTGAGTACAAAACCAAAGCCCATGGTGGTAAAAGTCCAGCACACAAAAATAATAGATTAAACTGCAACAACAGTAAAGACGTACAAAGAAGCAGCCCATATAAATCATGAATGTACACTGACACTCACATAAGCATCCTAATATGATTTAAAATAGGGCTATTCACATAATTTCATGCCTATATTTTTTAACATCCTCATTCCTTAGTTGGTCTGTAGAGGGAGACACACACCACTTGACTACAAAAATGAAGCAAATTAGTAAGACCAAAGCTGATGAGTCAGAGATGCTGTATGACCGACTGGAACATTTATGGCCTTAGACGTCACTGTTCACTTACAATAAGGGTCATGACCACTGGTACTTCAAAAACAGTCTGGATTTCTGTGTAAGAGCTCAAACAGCCATGCCAGGGAGAATTGTAAGTGCCTCTTTGTGTAGGGGCAGTGTTGCAGCAATGTTCTGAGCATTATAAAGGATATTTTATGGTATCTTCACAGTTGCACAATGGTTAGGATGGCTGTCTCGCAGTAAGAAGGTTCTGTGTTTGAATCTGACTGAAGCCTTTCCTTGTTGAGCTTGCAAGGATTCTCTACTTCTGGGTTCTTTCCAGCTACTATTGCTTCCTCCCACAGTCCAAAAACGTGGGGTTAGGTTAATTTGTGATTCTAAATTGCTGGTAATTGTGTGAATTTGACTGTGAAAGGTTGTTTGTCTGCCTCCATTAGCTGTGTGACGGACTCTTGCCCTGTGGTGGCTGGGATTGGCTGCAGTGCCCATGCAGGAAACCTGAATTGGAGAAGTGGAACGATGGGTTGTTTTGTTTTTTATATGCCAACAAAGTAAAGCTGAAAGTTATAAACAGGTCTCAAATGGACAGGCACCTCTCTGTGCATTGTACCACTGTGACACATTATTTTCTTTGTGTCTTCTTTCTCCTAAAGTGCTTCCTCAGTCTCCCGCCTCTGTACCTTTGTGCTTACATAGCTGTGGTTTCTGGCCCAACAGCCTTCTAAGTGTCTATTCATCACTGCACACTTCTTTTCACTCTGCTCTCTTCTCTTCCAATCAACCTTCGCAAACAGGCGGCCACCCATCTGGAGACTGGTTCTCTTGCAGGCTGTTTCTTTTCCTGTTAAAGAGTAGGAGTTTTTGTCCTAACGGTCACTGCTTATTCCAGGGGAAACACTGAATTTCTACTATTAACAGGCCATTATAACAGTTGAGCTTAGTATGTGAAGTGCCCTGAGATTAAAAGGTGTCAGAAAAGGTCATTTTCTTATTTTTCTTCAACTTGCATTATAAGGATGGTGGGCAAACCTAGAAAGAGGGTTGCTGTTGTAAAACCCCTCCAAAAAAAAACAGATTGTTTTTCATTGATCAGTAAACGGTGGTGTTTTTTCTGTTTATCTTTCGAAATACACAGTCATAGTATGTGCAGGATTTGTGTCCAATATCAGCAAGCTCTGGAGGAAATGCTTCCTTCCACAGAATATTGTCTTCTTTTGTTTTCATTGTTTGTTGAGGGTGGTGTTCAGTTAGTGTAACATTAATCTAGTTATAAAACAGGGTTCTACGTTTAAACCAGGTGCCTAGGATGAGACAATCATGTGTCTGCACAGCAATGTCACTTTATTATGATTTTATTACATCTGAGTGTATTGGTGTACCTTTTAAACTCAAACACAATCAATTTGTATATTTTGGAATCTCATATTATGTAAGTAAACTTTACATTTACATTTTTATATGATGAATATTTGATAAAAATATATGAAATGTGAAATTAAAAAACAGCACTTGCAACAAAAAGGAAAATCCCTGAGAAAGCACATGTGTAAATTTGACTGAAATGAAGAAAAAAAAAATATTTTTGAAGAATTTACACCTCTTCAAATGCCACACGCAATACTTTAAAAAAATTATTCCAGTTACCGATAAGAAGTTAATCAGTTGAAATGCTAAAAAAAGTCACACGGTCCATTATAATCAAACACCTTGGTACTCGTGTTTGCAGTGTCCGACAAAGAGAGGCTCTGCCTGGATACCCCGCCTGCGAATGAAGTGAAGCAGAAGCGTCAGTGTATATTAAACAGAACTCATTAAAAAGAAGAGCACAGTGATGTGTTGAGGTATTCCAGTGCGTTATCAGAAAAGGTAAAGTACCTCAGGAGTTCGCAACGAAAGTCCTGCAAACGGGGAAACGCCTTGTCCACGTCAGAGGTCTGCTTCTCATTGCTCCACAGTCTCTCTGCAGCAGCACTTGCCCTTGGCCTGTGATTTTTGATGCATCGAGTCATTTTTTTTTAAATTAATCTCATGGGCTGCACATTCCACTTAGGTTCTCTAGTTTGGTCATTTCAGGGATCTTTTCATTCTCTTACCAAAGTCTTGGGGTTAGATTAGTAGCATCTACGTATTCCCCCCACATACAAACTTCACCCCCTATCACCAGCTTCTTCTGTTCCTCGGAACCTGTGAAAAACATGGATTTTTTTTCTTCAATAACATGTTATACTTTGGAATTGGCTGTTTGCAGTTCAAAGTTATCACACCACTTCAAGTCAAAACTTATCAAGTCAGAGTTTTATTGGGTCTCACTAATAAGAAATCTCTATTGACAGCTCCCACCACCAGAGAAGCACCATGGACAGCACATAAGTGAGAAAGGTTGTATTATTTTGTTATGTTACTTGGCCAACACACACCAGAAAAGTTCAGAGGCTGCACGGTATAGTAGTTGCGCCAGTCCTGGCCATAGGAAATATGGTTGATGTACCAAGGTGCAGCGAGCAGGACCCTGTAGCCAGCTTTGGTGATATCTCTGAGTTCTGCCTCATAAGAAGCGGGGAGGCCCTTCCAGATGTGCAGCACTGTGTCCTTAGGAATCTGAGAAGGGTAACAACAACAATTGTCTTTCCCCTTGTGTGTTATATTACCCAAGTTGTTTTTTGTTTTTTTTTAAGTATGTTTTAGTATGTTGAATCCAGTTGATTAGTATGTTTATCTTAAATAAAGTCACATATCAAAAAAGCTACAGTTCAAAGAATTTCTAATCCTTAAAGCACAAGCCAGAGCACAAAGTTACTCATCTAGTGCACATTCGTGCCTGGATAAATGCCCAGTCTGGACAATCCCCATGTAGCCAACATTTGGCAACAAGGATTGAACTTTCCCTGAGCCATTACTACTAAGCATGTGCACCAGATGAAAGTGAAAGAAGGCAAGAATTTTATATTCTTTCTGGGAAAGCATCAAGCTCGACTTCTGCAGAATCCCAACACTGGCTCTGGTGATGAAAGCATACAGTCTAGGCTGTTAATTAACTAATTACCTCACCAGAATCTTCCTCACATTACTACCAACACACTGTGCTCAATACAGCCTGACACTATGTCCAAGAAGAGTTGTTAAAGTGAACTGCTGCATTTATTCTTTTAAACTTGTTATCTCCTTTGTCATAATTCAAAAAACCTCAACAACATCTGTTTAATGTTTTTACAATTTCCCATCTTTCTAACTATCTGCAGTTCTAAATTGATCTTTGCTTTTTTACCCTAAAATTAAGCCAAAGTCTGTTACCTTGCCCATCCTGTCCCCTAAACTCTAGAAAAACTGTGTTGAATTTCCAGAAGCTTTGTGTATATCTGAATAACAATGGACTTTAATGACTTGTCTGAGAACAAAATAATATCTGTAATTTTCTGCTCTTAAGCTTGTGTGATGGAAGCAGCTGTTGAATCTCTAAGGTCGGGAGCATGCATGTGCAAAGAGGTTATGCTTTCAAAAAAAAATTTCTTTTTTAAATTCTGGAATATTTAGTAAGACGCCATTATGCATATGTTTAATTCTTTGATTATCTCCCAGATAAACAAAAAGTCAATTGCTGTGTTTTTGCTTTGGCAAAATAGTTGGCAGTAGCAGTATTTTTACATGTGTTCAGCAGTAAGCAGCATTACATCACAACAATCACACCTCTCTGTAGCTGTGTCCTTAACACACTAAATTGTATTATTATTACTTGTTTATACCCGAAAGAAAAAGATTTTCAGGTATATTCTTGAGACACAGAACAGTTTTAGTAATGCTTATGTTTAAACTGTAGTGCATAGTGCCACCTGGTGGTGTGGATACAAATTAAACACGTTGTACAGCATGTAAATAGTCCGAAAATTTTGGTTATGCATAGACATATTTTTTACGTAAAGCCATGTTTTATCTGTTGATTAAAATCAGAAAAACAAACACACACACACAGCAGCTTGTAAATCTTGTAAAACTCTGCACAGCACACAGTTTTTATTTTCTGACCCTTGAAGGCGAGGGGCCACACAGTGTAGTAGCGGGCCCAGTTGTGTGTGGGTCCAGGCTGGTCCAGATACCATGGCGAGGCTAGAATTACCCTGAGCCCTGCTTTAACCACTCTGCGTACTTCACACAGGTAACAGCCCTCTCTCCATACCTCCACCACTGATAGAGAAGTGCGCTGCAACACAAGGCTTTGGAGTCTCAGACAGTTAAACAGAATGTGTGATATACATAGACTATATATAAATAATGGACACAGCTAGGTATATTTACTGTTGCTCTCTTGCTGTTTTAACATTTTCCCATATTCTTCCACACAAGCTTTCTTTTTGCTGTCAAGTGACTCGCCACCTTCAGGGCACTAGAAGGAATGCCGGTTTCAGTTACTTTACATTGGCTGAGTTTTTTGAGACCTCTCACGTCCATTGTTTGTATTAGAGCCCGACCGATATATCGGCCGGCCGACATATCGGGCCGATATATATCGGGCCGACCTTTCCGGGGGGAGGCCGATATATCGGACAAACAAAAAAAAACGGCATCTGTGTGGCTACCTGCCGCCACTACTAGACTGAAGAAAGGACCCAAAGGACCCCGACACGCAGCGCTATGCTCCAAATCTCCTCATGTTAAAATAAACGGTAAGATTTCTTTCCTTATCTTTACAAGAAAGAACATGGAATGTGAATTTACCCTTTAAAATGTATTTATCGAGTGGTCATCAAACTCGTCACGTAACCCGTTCAGTATTCTAGTACTTGACTTGAAACATGTCGGCTTCAGATGCTAGTCACTTTAGCACTCCGTTCAACAGCAAAGCCAAGCGCCAGCGTGATTAAATTTACTGGGGTTTGTATGTGAAATCAAGTCAGTTGGTAGTAGGGATAAACGGAAGATTGAAGATTACAAAAACATTAGTGGGACTTTCTTTATCTGATGCAGTTTTCGCAAAAAAACAAAGACATCTTAGCGGCTGTAGCATAACAACCGACTAGTTTTA